>VWZX01008142.1:660674-734654 GCA_013399015.1 Galbula dea
CCCCCCGCTTTCTCCGCGCCCCGTGGGGGTGGCCCCCACCCCTCCCGGCCGCTCTCGGCCCCCGCCCCGCTGCCACCGCCCCGCCGCGCCGCCCAGGGGGGTATTCCGGTGGCGGGGCCCTTGTCCTAAAAAGGCGAGGATCCGGCCCCGCCCCCGCCTGCCCTTTTTAGGGCTCGTTCCGGGGAAAGACAAAAAAAAAATGTTCAAACGCTTGGAAAAGCAGAGGGAGGAGGTCCCGGGACCGCCCCGCAGGACCTCGCTCACTTTCTCAGCAGCCCGTAAACCGCAAAGCGGCGGCGGGTCAGGAAATAGCCGCATTCACGGAATCTGGCTTCTCCTTTCTTACTAAGTAAATAATAAATAAACATAATATTCTGTATTTTTTCTTGGTTTTGTTCTGCATTACGGGTGGAAAGAGCCGCCGAGCAGAGAGAGTTTTGGGGTTTTTTTGGAAAGTGTCTGATATGTATATAAACCATCGGGAAAACGGAGTCGTCGCTGGCTTGTTATTGTACCGATGGGCTCAACCGGGAATGGGACAGGGCGAGAGGGGCCACGGGGGGGGCACAGAAAGCCCACCGCCGTACCGTCCCTGTCCTGTCCCATCCCATCCCGTCCCGTCCCATTCCCGCTTCTCCCACCCTCTTGCATCCATCTGATCCGATCCCTAATGAGGCTATCAAACCAAAGAGTGCTTGAATTCTAGCTTTTTTTCTTTTCCTTTTTTCCCCCAAATTACTAAAAATAATCTCCCTTGTGCCTCCCTTCCCAGGAGAAGCCAATCTTTCGTCTGCTGTTCTCAAGCTCAGAGCTTGCAGCCCCTCCATCTTCTCGGCTGATGAGGGTGTCAGATGTAATTATTTTTGAAAGCTGTATCCCATGTCACTAATCTCATTGCTTAGGAATATTTTGTCTCACGGCTGTTTGTGCCTGCGTTTAGGAGAGCAGCCCTCACATATGGTCGGTAGCGTGCAAGGTCCCTTTTCAGTGGCTTGTGAAAAAAACAAACCCATTGACATCTCCAAGCAGCAGCAAGACACAGCAACGTGTGAAAGATGCTCCAAAAGCTCACTCCGGTTCCAAAGCAACAAGCCAGGGAACATGTAGGAAGGCTAAAACCTCCTCACTTTCATTTTTAACTGCAGACACCAATATTTGCAGGTTTGGGCATGTTGCAGTGTGTGGTGTGCTTGGGTGTCCCTACGGCATGTGCACTTGCCTCTGTCTTGGGTCCCAAACGCTGTCACAGGGCATTCATCTCTCAGGCCCTTCTTCATCTGCGCAACACCTCACAGTCCAGCTGAGAAACGCACTCTCAATTCCTCTCCTTTGGTTTCACTGCCTTTGGTGATGCTCCAGGTTCACTACTTGTCTGGTCACCGCAAGCCCCAGGCTAGACAGGAGCGTGCCTGAAAAAAAAAAGGTTTGAGGGGCATTTGCCATTCCTTGCAAATGAATAGTAGGCATACACCTAGATATTTTCCTTAATGGATAATCAGTGTGCACAGTAATTAGTAAATACATAAACGTAGATTTTTGTTACCAGTCCTTTCCAGCACTCAATGTACAGCCAATACAGTTTGGCATATGAGATTTAGCTGAAAGAAAGCTCATGTTCAATTTCAGTAGGATTCTAGAAATTTTTGCTTAAAAAACCCAGCTCAATTTAAAAGTTAAATTGTGACAGAGAGACAGAGGGAGAGAGAGAGGGAGACAGGTTCTGAGAAATTTGACTGAGAAGTAGGAGCAATTGTATTGTACCTTTCCATTACAGCTGAGCTATAATTGGTCTAATCGCTACTATGAAAGAACAAAATATTGGAATCTGTTGTGCAGTGAGGAGAGTTCCTTTGCAGGAATTTGAGAAACAGGTAACTCTAAGTGCAGTATCCTCCTTACTGCCAAACATCACAGGTATATCAGATACAGGTTTCAGGGATACTCTACAACATCATCTGCATTATTTGAAAATGCCATGTGCCTACTGGTGACACCAAATCATAATGCACACAGGAGAAAGAAGAACCAAGGTTTCACATCCCACCTTAACCTCTCCACATCTCAATTCCACCTTTGCACTACCTTGGTGAATTTATTGTTCTTCAACTAGCAATAAGGATTCCACTAAAGAGTGTCACAAATAAAATTTAACATACCTCCTGGCTAACTTCACCTAAGGAATACTACTAGTAGTTGACTTTGCTGGTTAATTTTAAAAGCCTTTTCAAGAATAGGATAAATCGTGTTCCATTTCCAGCCTTTACCAGGACAGTCAAGTCACCGAACTTCCCTCAATGGGAGCTTTGTCTGAATGGCAGTGGAGTCTGGGACTGGGCAAGATGGAAATGTAGTTAATGCTTGGTCTTCAGGAAGATGTTGACAGATGAAACTCAAATGTTTCTGGTCCCTTCTTAGATATTCTCACTGTACTGCTTTACATGTGCTTGGTGCCTTTGATCCCCATTTGGCTGATTATACCAGACTCTGAGGGTTAGACGGTCCAACTCACGCTGACGTCAATGAGCCTTACACGCAAAAAGTCCTACTGATTCCTGTGGTTCCTATAAACCACGTGGTTTCATGTGAGGGACAGATTGCTGGTGTAAATTGCCAAAGCCCCACTCACATCCAGAGAGGAGCTGCACTTTGTACACGCAAGACACGTCTGACTGGATGTAGCACTGACTGAGGAGAGTTTAGAGCTGAAGGGCAGAGCTTCTCTTTTATTCCTAAATTTTTTGAAACCATCCCCCTTTGGATTTATTGTATTTGCTCTTTTAACAAGGTACTAGTTGACAATACACTAGGTATATTTTCCTGCAGTCATTCTCTACCACAGGTACCTGAGACAAGAGCTGTAGGAATGAAATTGTCTTGCCTCCATAACTGAGCTTGGGAGTGGCTGGCAAAGAAAAGGCAGCTCATCGTGTGTGGAACTGGCAACACCATCTAACCAGCATAACATCACACATTTGAGTCATCTCTCCAGGGGGTTACTATGTTTTTGTAGCAGAACTCCACCGACCTCATGTGCTAACAGTGATGCTAGTAGGCCTGCTTGGGAAATACACCCTGCCACTTCCACTGTACACCTCACTGCATTTGGGGTGTTAAGGTGGCCCCAGCTCAGCAGGTGCCTCCATAGGAGTTGGGAAACAGCTGGGAGCTAGGTAGGAGGTAAGTGACACTGTCCTCTGACAACAGCGAGGGACATAAGTCCTAAGTCTGGGCTGGATTCAGGTTGGGGTCAGTGAGTTTTTTAATGTTTCACATACAATAGAAGTTATTCTCTCCAAAGCCAGATTTCAGAGTTTCCTAAATTTGCCCTGTTTCACTGGGGGTAGAGAGATTCATCATGTCCTCACAGGAAGAAATGCTGGTTTGCTAATACCTTGTCTTTTGCTGGGGTGTCTGCTGGATTCCCAGGCTTCAGGCAAAAGCCACTTCCCTTAAATCAACACTCCCTTCCCCTCATAGGCCTGATACAGGCTCTCAGCCAGTCACTGAAACCTGGGACCCAGCCAGGGAAACCTGCTGTAAACATGAACCTGCAGAAAACAGCTTCCTGACTGCTGACACACTGGGGGAAGGGGATGGTTAAAGAGTAAAGAAGGCATCCCAGTCTTAATTACAGCACCTTGAAACCACACGCTGCGGTTTTCAGCCAAGGCTGCTTGTTGTCTTAGGGTGAATGCCTGTAAATCTGAAATAAGTAAATGACTTTATTGTGAGGATTTGGCTCAGGAGAGCCTTAGCAGCATCCTGAAGGGTTATTTAAATGTCAATAACATTTTCTAATTTGGGCGCTAGGAACGAACCAAACCTGTGTGGAATCAGCAAGTTACTAGTTTAACTTTGTGTGCCTGTCAACAGCTATGTGTGACAGGGAAAACTTCCAGTCAAATCAAAGCAACAACAGACTCCTTTGCCCAAAACTTATTCTCGTCATTAAACATGTGGAACATTTCCCGGATATTTCCAGCACATGTATTAAACCCGTAGTTCTGCCTCCGCTCACCCTTTCCATTCCTCCGCTAACATCCGCGGGGATGGATGCTCCCCGCAGGCGGCAGAGGGGAGCGGGGAGCCTGCGCGGGCTCCACTGCCCTCTCCTGGGGGAAGGCTCTCCCGGGAGCTGCCGAGGAGACGGCAGCTGAGCAAAAAGCGGTGACAGGCCTGAGTGCCGCTCTTGTTTCCCCGCAGAACTGCACCCCTAAAGCTTTGCATCGCCGGCGTGCTACCGATAGAGAGACCAAAGTATAGCCCTGTTGAGTCCGGGGTACTGGGCAAGGTGGTACGACTGCCTGGCTGCTATCCTGCAGGATGTGACCCCTGCAGCCCCGAAGGTGTCTGGACAGGGAGCATATACCTCAGAGAGGTGCTGGGAGCAAGCCACAGAAGGGGACATCCCTGCTGATAGGCTAAAATATCAGCTCTGCATGATGTCTGCTGGGGGAACAAGCAAACAAATAAACAGATAAACAAAAACTACCAAAAAACCCCCAACCGACCACCCCAAAAAAGTACTCTCTAACAGTGAAAATAACTGGGATGGACATATCAGTCATGAGACAAGACTCAAAATAATTGGTTTGTTTCTGATTAATGATAATCTGACTACTAAACTCTACTTTCCAGTCCTTTCTTCCAAAACTAGTTTCACTTACCTTTGTGTTTCCTGCTCTAACATGTCTCCTGTGCTTTGTGTAAATACTGCCTTGTCCCATGGCTGCACGGGGTCTGTAGTCCAGGGAGAGACGAATTGAGCACATCCCTTAACAGTGCAAGTGGCCTTCTTCCTTGAAGGACTGAACTAAAAGAAGTATAGCAAGTGTCACATTTTCAGTTCTCCTGTTGGTCCCATTACCTAGTGTTTGGGTACTTAGAAAGCTTGTCAGAAAGCTTTCTGGACAGACTCAGTCTATAGGAGACAGCACCTTCAGAAGTGGGTATGGCTTTTTATCCTCAGCTGAAGAGTAGGGATCTCTTTTCAGCAGACCAGGAGAAAAAGCAAAACTCTGGCACCATTTTCCAAGTGGGCTTCTGCAGAAGAATTTCTTTATCATGAGGGTGGCTGAGCACTGGAACAGGTTGCCCAGGGAGGTTGTGGAATTGCCTTCCCTGGAGATATTCAGAAACCATCTAGACACAATCCTGAGTAATGTGCTCTGGGGGACCCTGCTAGACCAGAGAGGTTAGACTAGATGACCTCTGGTGTGGTCACTTCCAGCCTTAACCATTCTGTGAGTTTAAGAGAACCAGAAGACCTCTGTGGGGTGTTTCTTAGAAACTTCCCACCCCTCCAGGAAAGCTGAAGCCATCCACAGGATTTCTACATTGCTGAGGACTTATTTGTGTTTGTCCTGTCTGTGTGCCACTTTTCAGAACCTGTTCCCATTTATGTCTCATTTCTCTGTGGTTTCTCTTAAACCAGTCTGCCTCGAGCCTTGGAAGTGCTCACCTCTTTGCTCTTGGTAAGGCAGTCTGAGGTGGTTCTGGCTTTTCCTTAATTTATATCATCATTTATTTTCTGCTCCCAAGGGCATGTCTACATGCTCCAGTTTCACCAGAAGACCATCCTGACTGTGAACTCCTGAGGAGAAGGGTGTTCACATTCATCTTCAGCAGTTTCCCAATGGATGGCTTCCTGTCAGAAACTGCCAACAAAGTTTATTGGAACAGAGAATTTGAAAAAAAAAATCTACAAGAGATTAAAATAAGCAACATGTTTTGCTTTAACATTTCTAAAGCTGGATTTTCAAGCAGTGTAAATTAGCATAAGTTTTCTGATGCTATAGCCCTTACAGCCCTAGTGAAAATCAAAGTTGGACGTGATTTTATTTAAGGTTTAGTTAGTTTTCAAGGCTAAAACTCAGGTTTCTCCTGAGGGTAGGCATGGTCCTTTTCATTCACTGTTTGGGTTGCTTCCACCTGTTTTGCAGGAGTTTGTGCCTATCTTTGATTTGTTTTCTCTGCTGCGATGTATTGTCCTTTTCTTTCACCTCCCCTCTCATTCATGTCTCTTTATACTCTCTCTTGTCCAACCTTTTTAGTTCTCTCTTCTCTCTTCCTCCTCCTGCCTTTCTTTTTCCTTGGTAGTTCCTTTTCCTTCCCCCTTATCTCAGCAATTGCTGCCAACAGCTATATTTGGAATAGAGTGGGAACAAGCTATTCTTGTGACTTGACTTTGAAATAACTGAGAGGAGCAGATGATTTTCTTTGAACAAATAGAGGATACGTTGAGGAGAAGGCAAGCTAGTAAAGCCAAAATTACACTGTTAGGGAATACCTGCCCAGCAGGTTCCTCTGTCCCAACTTTCAGGAAACCTTAACCAACTATTCCTTCCTGTTTGCTCTCGTTTAGCTTTAAATCCTCCTTTTGTGCAAAATTCTTCTCTTTAGGCTGGTAACCCTTGGTCCTAACAAGTCCTAGCTCACCATCACAGTGTCTGAGCACTCACAAATCAAGGGGAATGACTGCCACCTAAAATCTCAGATACCAGAACTAGCTGAAACAGGATACGTACTTGTTTAACACTTGAACTCAATGCCATTGTGTCTTCTGGTGTAGTCACAGGATACTGTTATTGAATCCCACTTGTATGGGCTAGCACTGAAATATACTGGGAGGAACAATTTCCTGTTGAGCAACATGATTTCTCCAAGTCACAGAATCACAGAATCATTAAAGTTGGAAGAGAAGTCTAAGATCACCTAGTCCAACCATCAACCTATCACCACCATGCCACTTCAACCATGTCTCTTAGTACAACATCTACACATTTTTTCAAACACCTCTAGGGACAGTGACTCCACCATTACCTTGGGCAGCCTGTTCCAATGTCTAACAATTCTTTCTATGAAAAAAGATTTCCTAATATCCAATCTAAACATCCCCTGCTACAACTTGAGGCCATTTCATCTTGTCCTATCACTGGTAACCTGGTGGAAGAGACAAGCACCCACCTTGCTACAACCTCCCTTCAGGTACTTGTAAAGAGAGATAAGGTCTCCCCTGAGCCTCCTCCTCGTGAAACTAAACAATACCAGTTTCCTGAGCTGCTCCTTATAAGACTTATTCTGCAGACCTTTCACCAGCATTGTTGCCCTTCTCTGGACATTCTCCAGCACCTCTATTTCTTTCTTGTAGTGAGGGGCCCAAAACTGAACACACAGTAACTCATTCTCATCATCTCTCATTTAAACTGCTGTAAGGAATACACGGAACAAAACCACAAGAAACAGAGCTACATGAACAGGACAGCACAGAGTATATTTCTCCCTATCCCTCGTATTTCTGTGTTTATATGATTAACTCCCACATTGGCAAACCAAACAAGAAATGAGGCCAAATGAGAAATTCAGCATCACAGCTTAGCATTTTGTGCCTGTGCCAGAAGACCCAAGCCTGTTTTTCTGCTCCCAACTAAGCTGGTTCTATTAAACTCTACTTTCGTGTGTGTGAAATGGCTTCATGCAGGGAAAGATACATTAAATTATACACAGAAAGATGCAGAGACAAGGTCTTTCCTTACAAGTTAAACACTGAAAAGAGGGATGACTGCTAAATGTTAGACAAGAAGCTGGAGGGAAATTCTTCCATCCATCGATGACTTCCTGGTATTTTATAAACCAGCAAATACAAATAGTCCTGCTGACATAGGGCTTCCACAGTTGTCTCTGCAATAATTGTTAATATGTTCAGTTTACCAACAGAATACAAGTCAATAACAATATCTTAGCAGGGCAAGGCTGATAAATCTCTAACTTTTTTCTATCAAATCATCTCATAGAAAAACAGATCAGTTCTTCAAGCAAACATTCTTTTCCATGTCCCCACTACTACTACTGCAGATCTTGAATGTGCCATATCAAACAGAGGCTAAGCAAAGGGAAAAAGGAATCATCCAGGCTAAGAAGTGACATCTGCTTTCAGCACTACCACCAATCCCCAACAGAGACTGCCAAGTGTCTCTCTGGGTTTCTGTTCCTTAAAACTGAGCACAAGGGAATTTGGGCATGCTGCAGACACAACAATATAATGACATTTTATACTGAATTAAATGAAAGTGCAATGGCTAAGTGCATTTCATTGTTATCAGATGAGGTTTTGCAATTTTGAGCTGCCATAGAAAGCAAATATTTTTTATTTATTTGTTCCCAACCTCAGGTCAACAGACACATGAACTTTGAAGTACTGGGAGAACACCACTAAATCCATGGTGAACTCAGAGAGGATTTAGCCCTCCCCTGCAACCTCTTACCTCTTGTCCCATCCTCATCATGGTGGCAACTTGCAGCTTTCGTGTCAGCCTCCTTGACTCCACATGCTCAGTGCTGCCAAATAATACTGTTGTAAAGAGGATCTGGGAAAGAATCTTTAGATTTAAGACTCCCAGGGCACTACACAGGGCACAGACCTGTCCCAGTTAGCTGAAGAGGGAGCTAGCCTACAGCTTTATGGCTACAAACAAGCCTTCACTCACTGGCCATGGGACCCGGAACTGCCTCCCAGGCTTTCAGGAGTGCCAGTGTACCTTTATTTTTCATCTGTTATCAATGAGCAGAGGCAGAGATGACTAAGGCATGGCTGCATTTAAGCTGTAACTAGACTCCACAGAGATTTGTAAAGGAGGCTTTCCCCAACCTCTTTGGTATGGACCAGCTGAGAAGATGAGCTTTTCCTGAGCCTTTCTACAACCACACAAAATTGAGGGAATATTTATACCCAATTAGATTCCTTACCCACAGTGTGTAATGTGCTGGATTCAGCCCCCTCTTTTCTGCCAAAATGCAGCTGAGCCCATTTCTTCCATCTTGTAGGTTAGTGCTCACAAATATTGTTCAGAGTCACTCTGGGGCCTGCCTGTGTCTTTCTGATGCAGACTTGGAGCTTTAGAAGAAGCAAGCAAGCTGGACTGGCTCCACAGCTGTGGTCAGGGTACCTGCCTGGAGAAGACCCAAAGTCCAGTAGGAAGGTGCAGCTAGTGTCCCACTTTCCGCACTCAAGCTTCGAGCAGGTCACGAGGAGCTGATCTGCAGGAGGTTTAATGAGGAAAGGTTAAGTGCTGCATTACAAGTGTCAGTTAGCAGTTACAACCACAGTCTGCAAGTATTTTCCAGGCATGCAAGAAGAGACTATCACAGTTGCCAGAACCTACAAAAGACATAGGAAGAAAAGGTGTAGAGAAAGAGCAGCAGTGAGAAGATGACGTTTTTCACTGTTATCCATAAGAAATATAAAAACCCAGGAAGTGTTCACTCTGTGATGTACAACAGACCTTGCTTAAAGCTAGGCTGAATAATCATCATATCATAAACACCATCCTGTGACTCAGGACAGCATTTGTGTAGGAGCACACTAAAAACACCAGGTCTGCAGCATGCCTGGAGAAGCTGACCAGGGCTGCCATGGACTTTGCAGGCTTTCTGATAAGCATACTTACTGTAACATGATTAAAAGTTGACAGTGTGTCTGAAAACACACTGTCAGAGAAGAAATGAAATGTTCCCCCCAACCTCATTACAGACTACGGAAAAATAATATATGGAGAATAATACTTCACCATCTAAAGAGTTTTTCTGGTTTCTAAATCTAGTGAGGAGTCATTGTATATTTTGACAGAAAAATGAATCAAAATAATAAAGTGAATACAAAATTATATTGCTGTCAATAATTTAATTTACACAAAATAGCACTCTGACATGGTAATTGTTATATATGATGCAGCATTCAGTATAATATTTAGAGAATGCATTATAGAAAGTCAACATTTAACTACTAAAATCAACTTACATAATCAAAGCTGTCAGGGAATCTTTACAGTTTTATATTAATTTGAATGTAATTTACTATAGAGGTGTCACTCTTAGAGGTGCTTACAATAGTTAATCATCTCTGCATTTCCATTATAAAATCCTATTTTCAAAGGTTTATAACTTGGTCTAAAGAACTCTCAGCCCTCCAGCACATTTTCCTTTTTCCTCACAAAAACTATGTTAGACATTTCAAACTTTTCTTTCAAAGCAAAACATGTAGTTACTTCCAAAATTCATTTTGAGGATTTGCTAATTTGCTGCTTGCTACCCAGGGGTCTTAGAAAAGAAAGGTTTTTCACAACAGAAGATGTTACAGTTACATCCTTCCACTTTGTTGAACACTGTACCCCTCAGACCACTGTTCTTGCTGAAGTGTCTATGCATCTTCAAATGCTGCATCCAAACCTTCTCTACACCATTCCTTCTCTCCTTCCTGTGTTGCTGCCATTAAGCTTTCTTTCAGGCTCTTCTCATCACCTCAGACTTGGATTCCTGGCTCTGTTCTGTGTTTTCTCACAGATGCCCACACTTACCTTGACAATTGCAACTTCCACCACATCCATTGGCTAATGGGATCTCCTGGCTGCACATCTCCCTTTTTTCAAGTTGCAGTTCTAATTCACTTTTCCAACTCATGACAAGTTCAGCAGTTAGTTTTGCTGCAGCAAATACATTTCTCTCCCTGATCTTAAAGGCTTGATTCATACCACACATCACCCATCAACCCACCTAGACCTGCTCTGTTGCTTGCTTGGCAATTTTCAGATTACCAGCTAGAGGAACTACACAGCCCTGAGGCACTAAAGCAGTTTCCCATGCACCTGAGGCTTTCTGTCCAGGAGGTAGGAGACTGGAAACCAGTTGTCCACGAACACACCATTACAGGTCATTTACAAAAGCAGAGTCTGAAAGGCAATTTGTCAACACAAAGTTATTATTCATAACAAAAGCAAAGCAAATAATTACCTTGTCCACTTTGGTAGATCTGTTCCAGTTCATGGATCTAGTTTTCCCAAATCCTGCTCAGATTCAATTTTTCCATCCTTGTCAGTTAGCTGTCATTTTGGATCCCCTAGTCCATAGCTTCCTCTAGCCTCAGTGTTATTAAACCAGACACCAGACATATTTTGAGCCAATATGTACAACTGTATGCAAAACCTAAACCATCACTTCCATGTTTTACCACTTGTCCAGGATATCTTTATTTCCCATGTGAGAAGAGCTTTTTAAATGATTTGTGATACTCTATTCTAGCCATTCTGTCTTTATATGGCCATTTTTGTCCAGTGCCAACACTTACACAAAACACTCCATACCATTTTTCCATCACTGTCATTTTCCCCACTTGAAAAAAATAATGTATTACTTTCTAATAATTCAGTGATGTTACAAATAAGTTGAAACATTCCTTTGCCTTATGCAAACTGAGAACAGATCTGCAGTTTCAGACAAAAAGTCTATTGTTTACGTATCACATTACTGGAGCTTGAAAGAAGAGGTATTTCATAGGCATGATGTTTTGGTGGTGGACTTGACTGAAGGAAATTGTGGTCATATTTAGACTGGACAGAACTGGTGACTGACTCAGTGAGATAACTTGACTCTATAACTAGGGCACATAACAATGAGAAAGACAAAACTGGAAGTACTCTGTTTAATCCTTCAGATTCAAAATTTAGTGTTACAAAGGAAGTCTAGAAATCACCATTTTTTCCCCCCAGTGGATAGTCAGCTGGGCACAAGCAGTATGAGTCTGGATAAATTATATTCTATAGAAGAATTTGACACACTTCAGATCTTTATTCCAGTTTTGGGAAAGGAGTACTAAAACACTGACTATAGAAAGGACTGCTGGCTGAGAGTTTCTGGATTTCATCATTCTTTGTACTGAGAAAACAGAAATAGAAGAAGAAGCTTTCAAATTGTCAGAGATGTCAGGGACTGTATGGGTCTCTATCCCTGCAGAATGAATGGGTCCTGACAGGCAGAGGACCTTAGAGGACATTCTTCCACACTGGATGACAATTCTTGCATTTTCAGTGTCCCTCTCAGAAAAATCTAGCAGTTTACCTCCATTCAGTATTTTAACTTCTTGAATCTCAATGAAGAGGTTTTCCTCTGCTATAGGTAGTGCTGCCTGCTCTCCCGAGGTTGACACCCACTTCATTCAAGTATTCCTGGTGCAGCAGAGATGTTAGTGGCTACTGGCTTCCAGCCAACATCCCACACATTTCCTCCACAGCAAAAATGCCTTAATTCTGACCCACTGCCTTTCAAGTAGATAGTGAAAAAAATCAGTCACAAAGAGCTTTGCTTTTATCTGTATTTCTCCTTCAGAAAGATCTGAAAAAAACATCAGACATTGTCCTTTTTATTTCAAGGTCCTGGTCAGCAAGGGTGAGGTTTTGTGCTGCTGTTAGAGCTTGAGCCCAAAAGGAATCTGAAGGCACTCAGATGATGGTGCTTATAGATCCGGGCAAAGGGAATTTGTAAGCAGGTTAACTGTCGAGGGGATGGGCCACATTGCCTGCCATTGTGCCAGCGGCTGCATCCAGCTTATCTTCTACCTAGCAGCTCCTCTGAACACCATTCCTCCTCAATCAGTTCCACTGCCACCTATTGTAGGACCTTGTGTTTTTCAGGCAGGGCACTGAAAAAAAAAGATCAAAAGGAACAGTAACTTTTTGCTCTCAGTTGAAATATTCTGTCCTCAGAAGAGGCACGAAGAGCACTGCTGATGTTACCTGATAACTGCAGGATCTGATTTTCCAAGCCCAACATCTGAATGGGCAAGGAGAAAATGTACGTACTTACAAACTGGGCACATAATATGCCTGGCACAGCCATCACTAAGGAATATGAGCTGTGAAAAACTACGCAACACACACACAGACCCACAAAAGCCACACATATATATGCTTTCAAGACAAGTGCATGGAAAAAAGGATGTAGTGGAACAAAGCTGTCCATTTAATAATTCCACTGCACATAACCCTAAGGGAAAACAGCACAGACAAACAGGTCTTGTATTTGTTAACCTAGCCAAGCAGAGGTGAGGAGAGGTACAGTGATGTTCACAGGGGAATGTGAAGCCCAGAATTACAATCTGATATACTCAGAAGGCTGGAATCAGAAGCCTGGGAGGAAAGAAACAGTAGATTTCCAATGACGTTGTCAGGATGAAAGGAAGATAAACTACCCTCCAAGTTAACAAGTTATGTAGTCAGAATTATTTGAGGGAAGAAGTTAAGAAATAAATATAAAACAAAAAGGAATAGGGAAATAAAATGCCAAAGACAACAACAATCTGGGAAAAATCACCAGCAAGTGCAAGGCAGATGGCCAAATCTTGTGGTACAGATAGAAAAAAGACTACTTCATCCAGTAGAACAGGAAAGTCTGGATGACTAGAAATAAGAAAGATAGTGAAAATGGAAAGAAAGGAGTTGATTAAAATATAATTATGCTGACCTTGCATAAGTGAAGTTTCAAAGATTGTACACATACTAATCTGAGGAGCAGGATGGCTAGAAGATTGGAGACAATTAAAAAAATTCAGTCCTTGATACCAGGAGTAAGGGTAGAATCTCAGTGAAGATTAAGTGTGTTTGGTAAGGTTCCAGGTGATTATGATCTCAGAAAAATTACATAGAAACCGATGCAGCAATATACTGAATTTAAGGAGAGTTGCAAAATGCACAGATGAACTCAAGGAAGAAAACTAAAATAGTTAAAAGAACCTAGGTTAAAATACAAGCTGCAGAAAACTGACAGCAGGAATGATTTCAGAACAAAAGAAGATAGGTAAATTGGATAAAACAGAGGAAAAGGCTGGCACCCATCATCGTCATGACATTGCATTACATCTCACTTCCAAGTGTGGAGTCCAATTTGGGAGAAGGCAAGAAGCAGAATATTCTCTTTATAGGGAAAAAAAGGCTTCTTTCTTTTGCAAGTTCCTGTGTCAGTAGCCATTTTATGGGGCTGCCAATCATGGCAAATCAACTGAAAAGCCAGATCATTTCTAAAGCATCTACCTTCCTAGAGAAAGATTTTCAAGTTGACTGTGCACAATCCAGCTGCTGCTTTTAATCTTTCCCTGACAACAGTAGTTGTTTTATTACTTTGAGGGTCATTTTTAGCCCATGAATAGTACCACAGTCCTTGTAAGATAGGAAAGTTCTTTTGATCTACAATTTCATAAGGTTTAGCAATGGACAAAGGATTTTTCTGGTATACTTGATCACACACTTGCTGAAGTTGAGGCTTAGAGTCAATAAAAAGGCACTGAGCTACCCATTTGGAGAAACACAAAAATCCTGTTTTGATGAATGATGACTGCCAGAAAAAAAAAATCATTTATTATAAAAATACTACCTATTAATAGAAAATTAAGAACAAGGTTACTCCTGGAATAACTTTGAAGCATTGCCAAAATCACGTATACCTTTCACACTGTTTTGATACAGTATGACACAGACGATAGAAAATATGGATGCAAGATAGGTATTGTATATAAGCACAAAAAAGGAAAGCATTTCAAACTGTCTGCAATACCTAAAAGAAAGTGGGAGAAGACTCAGGCAGACAAAGGGCAGTTTTCCAGCATAAAGGCTTGTTATATTTGCTTTACAAATAAGAACTGTGTGTTTTGTGCAGTCTGAAATATTGTATAAACTCTAAAATAAAATATATTTCCAAACAAGTGTAAAAAGCCATTTGAGTGAAAAAGTAATAGAAAATTTCCAAATCTGTAATTTTTATTAGTACAGGCTGCTGTTCTTCAAGCACTTAGACATATGTTTAACTTCACACACATGTGCATCTTATTTTCTTGCCCTATTCACACTGGAACCCATTCTGGTTTTCCTCATATATAAGGAACTAAACCGGAAGATCTCTGTGATATTAAAGTGAAAGGACAACGTTTCTAGGGCATCTATCAGTTTAGCATCTAGTCAGCTGAGTACTTATCTACCTGTGGGGAATTTTTAGTTAAGGTGCTGAATTGAAATCTAACTTCGAGTTCTTTATAAAATAAAAGTGCAGCAGAGGGTGTATACATACATATATATAGGAAGAACAGGAGTTCCTCCCCCACCCCCTGCACTGTTCAATTGTTCACACAGCAGAAGTATTTCTTAAATAAATCTATTTCAGGAGACAAAAACATTGAATTGCATACCTTTTACCAGACAGCTTTTCCCTATAATCTCGTGAAATTTCCACAGAATTCTCCAAAATCACATTTTCTGGCAAAACACCAGCCTGATTCCTACAGCCTAACATTCACAACACAAGTATTTTCCCTCAGTATTTCAAATAAGCCACAGCCCTTTGGTTTCATTTCATTCTATTGACAAAATATGGAGATGTCTCTGTGCAATTCTGAAAAAAAAAAGTCCTCCACAGCCAGCCAAACCTGACCTCTGTATCACTGACCTTCAGTCAGAAGGCTGACTTCAAACCCTACTGAAGTTCAGAGCAACTGTCCCCCACAAAGATAGATACATCCATTGACTGCATGGAGCCAGTTCTGGAGCCCCTATTAAAAGAAAGATCTGGACATGCTGGAACATGTGCAGAGAAGGGCCACAAGAATGGTGAGAGGGCTGGAGCACCTCTCCTAGAGGACAGGCTGAGAGACTTGGGGTTATACAGACTGGAGAAGAGAAGGCTCTGAGGAGACCTTATTGTGGTCTTCCAATATCTGAAGGGGGCCTACAGGAAAGCTGGTGAGGGACTTTTTAGGAGGTCAGGTAGTGATAGGACTAGGAGGAATGGATACAAACAAGAGGATGGTAGATTTAGATTGGACATTAGGAAGTTCTTCACTGTTAACGTGGTGAGACACTGGAACAGGTTGCCCAGAGAGGTTGTGGAAGCCCCGTCCCTGGAAGTATTTTAGGCCAGGCTGGATGGGGCTCTGGGCAACCTGATCTAGTGGGAGGTGCCCCTGCCAGGCAGGGGGGCTGGAACTAGATGATCTTTAAGGTCCCTACCAACTCTGACAATTCTATGACTCTTCCCAGCACAGCAATGTCTGAGGAGTTCCAGACTGCCACTGTGCAGCTACCAGGGAGATCATGGCATTCACAAGGCACTAGCTTTACAATGACTGCAGGAACTTTGTGCCAATGGGACTGGTTAAGCTTCAGGGGGCAAAGACTACCCCAGCAGGACCATTCTGTAAAATCATTTACCCAATTATTTATGTCTGCAAAAGCATCAACTTCTCAACAAATCAAAAGACTAGCTGCATGCTTTCTGATTTCCAACACTGACTTTCAGGGTATTTCTTCTAAATCTGAAGTGGCTACGAATAAACAAACACAGCATTATACTAAGCTCATTAATTATGCACTAAGCTACACAGTGTTAGGAGTACACACAATACTGGAAGCTCATCGAAGTCCACAGAATCATAGAATCACTAAGGCTGGAAGAGACCTCTAAGATCACCAAGTCCAACCATCAACTTATCACCACCATGCCACTTCAACAGTGTACCCTAGTACCACATCTATATATTTTTTGAGCACCTCCAGGGATGGTGACTCCACCACTTCCCTGAGCAGCTTGTTCCAATGTCTAACTCTTTCTATGAAGACATTTTTCCCAATATTCAGCCTAAAACTCCCCTGGTGCAGCTTGAGGCCATTTCATCTTGTCCTATCACTGGCAACCTGGGAGAAGAGACCAACACCCACATCACTACAACCTCCTTCCAGTTGTAGTTGTAGAAAGAAATAAGGTCTCCCCTGAGCCTCCTCTTCTCCAGACTAAACAACCCCAGCTCCCTCAGCTGCTCCTCATAAGACTTATTCTCCAGACCCCTCACCAGCCTTCTCTGGATACACTTCAGCACCCCTATGTCCTTCTAGAAGTGAGGGGCCCAAAACTAAACCCAATATTCAAGGTGTCACCTCACCAGTGCTGAGTATAGGGGGACAATCACTTTTCTGGTCCTGATGGCCACACTATTGCACATACAGGACAGGATGCTGTTGACCTTCTTGCAAAAGAAAGATTATTATCTACATGACCAAAAACAACATTTCACTTTTAGCTTCACCTCTGTTTGATGTTTTAGCTAAAAATGTATTCATTTCCAAGCTGTGATTGACTGATTCAGCAAATGATATGTCTAGATGATATTTCAATGTTCTACACACTGTACTTAAGAACAATCAGGCTACAGTCTTTCTAGTGCTGTGTTCTGCCTTACTCTGTAAAATACAGCTATTCCTCCGTCCTTCTGTGTAAGACCAGAGACACAATGCAGAGCTTTTCACATAGGAAAGGGAAGAAAGAGATAAAGAAAAAGGAAAGCTTCCTTCACAACAAGGAATAAAGGGCCCAGTCTCCTGGTATCAACACACTGACTCATATCTTTTGCAGAAGGAGACAAATGTTGTCTTCTGAATTACAGACCAGGTTGAACGTTTTCTGCATAGTGGAGCAAACCATAAACATAAGGCCCTCATTAGCAGGTAAAACTTTCCCAGTGACAGAACAGTGACATGTGATTCCTGGATACTCAGCATTTCTGCCATCAGCCCCAGGACAAAAGGATAGAGAGGCCAAGAGATCTGGCACTAAGCTGTGTTTGTCAGGGCCCTCCTGCTAAACCTCTTCCAGCCACTTGCAAGACAGTATCCTCTTTCATTCAGTCTCAGCATTGTTACAACTCCTCACCGTCCTCCTTAATGTGACACTAACTTCTGCAGCAATCACATTCCCACATTTCCTTCAAGGGGTAAAGAATGGTTGTTTTCTCCTTGCACCTCCTTTCTCTGTCATTCTCCCACCAATTGGTGCCGGTCAGGGTGCTGCAGCATCATTCCAACAGTCAGCATGAGCACTGTCAGTTCCCCTTCCCTGGGAAGAGATGCTCTACATGTAAGGAAAAGGATAAAAAATTAAAAATCAGTCTGTAGTATAGGTTATATACATATATATATATACACACACACAGCATTTGTATGGATCTGCCTGTTTTCCAAAATTTCTTATATGCAACTAAGAGAGCATTTGGTTTGCAGTTTAGGGTAGGTGGTTTATCATACAAACATATGAAGCTACACTACAGCTACAAATGTTTCTTTTGAACACATACTGTGCAAACCATTCATGGGTGATGTTTTTAAGCCTTGTGTATTGGTGTTGCTAAATCCAACAGACTAATGTAGCATTAACTCTGTTAAAACTCGTCAGTTTTCTATGAACAGTTCCATAAACAAAGAATATGTCTGTATCTCTGATAAATGGAGTATCAATATGAAAGAAAACCAAGTGTTCAGAAAATTTTCAACTAATGAGGTAATATTGTGATACATAGTAAAACCTCTCAGAAAGGAGAATATTTATTGCTAACAAGCTTCCAAAGCAAACTGGATACATAGAGCTGCTGGGTTTGGGTTTGGTTTTTTTTTCATCAATAAATTGTGGAGTAAATTGCAGAATTGATATTAATCTTACCCCTTAACACTTCTTGCTTGAGATTTCTTCATAGTCTATTTAAATATAATTTCATAAATATCCCTTGAAAGTAGAGGTTTTAAAAGGCCAAAATGACCTAGACCCCCTGTACTGGAAGGTGAACTAGGCTATATTTGAAATCCCCTTTGCAGAAAGGGAACACCTCAATAAATGCTCTCTGTGGCCATTTGAGTCAGAGGGTTATATGTCTGCCAACACAACCTACATTTTTTACACTAATAGTGCAAATTAGAACAAGTATTATCTCCACTCATGTGACAGACCTTTGCTAAAGCAGAATTGGCCTGGTTGATTAGGAGTACGTGTCAAACACAGATAATGGGGGAATCCCTTTCAGCAGCAGCACACCTCAGCAACCATAATGAGACCAATTTAACGAGCCTTCTGTTTTACAAGGGATATTAATTGCAGTCCTGTCGCATAAGGTACAACTCAAGATAAAAGGCACAAAAAGGAGAGAAATTGGATTGCATTCCATTTTTGTCATGATTATAAATTTTCTTGCAGGATCATGAATCTCCCCACTGCTTATCTAAATACTTTGGTTGGCTGACCTGCTGGCACACAACAATGTGCATTGTTATGAAGGCTGTTGAACAGCAAAAGAATGTCAGGCTTTTCATTGCATCTTTCTCCCATTATGAATTTTATTCTACTGTAGGCAATTTGTCTGTCCTTGTTTTGTAAATACACAAATAGGAGGCACCATCCCTGTGTATCCACCCACAAAGATGCTTCCTCATCTCTTACCAGTACGACTATGATCTCACAAGTGTCTCTGCAAATGCTCCATTTGATACTTCTTCAACGAGGCTCACAGACTCGAAGTTAAACTTACATCCAAGTGTTGCACTGGATTGGAGTACAAATTATCTGCATGCAGGTAAATCAGAAATCCCAGTTCAGTGTTCCAATACTTCTGTCTTCATCCAATTACTCTTCATAATGGAATATGTGCTCTCTGTTTGTGTGTTAGATAAACTTTGTCTTGCCAAAGTGTTGTGCTCTCAAGTTGGGCTCTTTATATCAAGGGAGAGCGTGGACACCTGCCAGGTGATAGATGCTCTTGGCTGCTGCACAGCTGTGAGCATGCTCTCTCCCACACTGTATCCTCACCTGTGAGTCAGAGCAGCTTCAGGATGATCACCTGTATGTGGCAAATGCTGAACAGTGGGTGCTGTCTAGCTGTGTGTTGTGGCACAGAACAAGTTTCAGCCACCACGTTGCATCATCTGCTTGCTCTAAAGATTTACCATGAAAATTAATTCTAATGAATACATTGTTACTTCAGTGGACATCATGTGCTTGTGAACCAAATCTTTTAACAATGAATACACTTGCACTGAAACAGTGGCTGCAAAGCCCTGACTACAATGTTTCAGTCCTAAATATTCACAAATTATATCAAAATGGAAGACAGAGAAATTTAGTCCTTACTCTTAATCCAGCCATCAGGTTTCAAGAGTTCAGTTTTCTTAAAGATACTGCAACAGGAACTTTGCAGTCAGCCTTGTTGCTAAAGATTTGAACCTTAAAGCTGTTCACAATCCTAAACCGCATGTGCAGGCAACGGCGAGAATCCCAAAACCACAACATGCACAACCTGTGGTTGTACCCAGTACCTTGGTTATCAGAAGGTTGGGGTTTTTTATTCCTGAGAAGGAAATAGGTGAAAAAAAGTGCAAAGATGGGTTCATTTTTCTACAAAGTATCTAAATAGGATTTTTATTTTTCAGCAAGGAACAAGGACAAATAGACTTTATGGAATATTTCACACACATATAGGGCTTTACATGCTACCCTGGGATATTTTCTTAGATAGTTTAGGACATCATAACAACAAAGAGTCTAAAGTTGCTTCTTCACAAGAGTCCAGCAAGCCCAGGCTCACCAGCAGAGTGATTACCTCAAGGGACTTCTGGTGACATGTCAGGCAATTTCTAAGACTTTCCTTTCATACACCGGGGCCAGCTGTATAGTCCATAATTTTCTGCATGTTGAGGACATGCAGTACTGACATTCAGCCAGCAATACACAGAAATCAAAGTATGATGTAAGCCCCTCAGCCAAATGAAACGAAACATTGAAACACATGGTTTTTAAAATCCAGTCTTATTCAGCAAAATTTTTGCATGGTTTTGGACACATGTCCAAGTGACAGAGGTTCCTAAGTCCCATCCTGAGGAAGGGATTCAGGGCCACATGTCGCCTAAAGATGCAAATATGTACCAACCTGGATTCTCATAAGTATCTTGGAGTCCTAATTTGTATTTTACAAGTCACAGTTAGAATTTATCTGCAATTTAGGAAGATTTATAACTTTACAAATCTTGTCCAAAAGCTTTAATTTGCTTCTGAAAAGAGGTACTATAAAATTATAAATACGTAATTCACATTAATGGAAACCTCAGCACATATTCCCTTACCTGTTGGGTCAGAGACCAAGTCTGACATTGAAAAGATCAGCTCTTTATTGCTTATGTGGAAAGCTGAGATCATTCCAGATGGTCATGTGCAGACCTAAAAGAACCAACAGGGTTTTTATAGTATTTTTTGATTGTAAGAAAAAAACCAGAATACGCAGATGAGAGAATATTCTCAGGTAAAATTATTTCACAATAGTTTCATTATTTTGTATTTTTTGCTTTTTAAGATTTTTGTTAATGGACAATAATGATAAGGTAAGAGAATGCAGTATGTTATTTCATATTTTGCACTCTAACAATATCCTTTTTGAGATTATTATTTCATTTTTCTGAAAAGTACCCTGTATGTATAACTTAATTCGATGCAGGAAGTTGTTTTCTAGGAACACGTTTCTAAACATAAAAGAGTATACTAGAACACTGATAGCCCAATGCAATATTTTAACATTGGAAAATGCATTATTTTTCAGTAATTACAATGACTCAACAAGAAAGAGAAAAGGGGGGGGGGAAATTAATATATTAACTCATTTTGATTGTCTTTGCACTGTCACACCAGGAGCAATTAAGAGCCTTATGTAGGTAAAATCGGCATTTGCTCTTTCCTGCAGGGAGATCAGTTACCCACCGAGCTGGAATGGACTACTTTCTGTGACCTTTGGGAAAGTTGCCCCTTTTCCCCTGTAGTTAACATGTTCTGAAGATCATCCTTTGTCTCATTGCCTCTGGTTACACACTAGCAATGGACTCTGCTACACTGGAATGAATCAAACAAACTGCTCTAAGCTTTAATCTTTTATACAGCAGCCAGTGCAACAGAGAGCATCATGAGTCCCATATTTGTACACAGTCAGCAAAAGAAATACATGTGTAACATATTGCCTTCTGTGATCAACATGCCAATTAATATTTTTACTTTCTTCCATGAGAACTGCTTCCTAAACCAAGCACCTATGAGTAAATAATAGCAAGGACAGCTCCACCCTCTTATATTGAATTCCAGCTGGGGGGTATACAGAAAAAAAACCTTCTGGAAAACTAAATTTCCAAACCACCAACACAGACCTGCAAGAGAAACATCTCGTCTTCCCAGGATCACTCTTAAAATGCCACAAAGTGGTGCTCCGCCCCCACCCCCTCCATAGCCTGGCCAAGGAATGTAGGAAGGTGTCAGATTCATCCTACCATTTTTGTATGGCTTTTCCAGAACACCTGAAATACTTCAGGTGAGCACAAACCTGACATCCTCTTGCCCCTCCAGTTTGCTGTCCTGCGTGGCACCAGCTCTCTGGAACTCTATGAACAACAAAAGTTCCCAGGAGGCCCTGTTGCAGGGTGGCAGCTGCAACAGAAGATAGAATCTAGTTATTGGTTTATACACCCCAGCCTTCTAGTAGACATCCTAAATCCACAATTCAGGCCAAACCCTTCCTTCCTTGCTAAAGTAAGAGGCTAATGTCCAGGTCAGCAGCACAGAACAGGTCTGGTACCCCGGGGTATGAGATTTCACATGAGTCGAGGAGTGTGTTGTTAGCTAGTCTCTTCCTGGCTACCGTTACAGGAAGGTGCTTGTTATTCCAGGGGAAACTAGAATACTTTAAGCTTACAAAGTATTTTGACTACTTCAAAAAGACAGGCTACAACTGAAGTTTTCAGCCATGGCTTTCAGAACCCCACCCTCAGCAAAGCAGAAAGAAAAGAAACAGGAGCTCAGCATTTCTCACAAAATAGGGCTGTGTAAAACCCCCAGGCCAAAAATACTCTTCAGAGATCCTTGGAGAGCATAAAAGATCAAAACTTCAACCTCAGCCCTGTGTATCTGAATTGCTAATAGTACTGCCTCCATCTGCAGCATCACAAAACAAGGATTAAAAGTAATCATATTTTTAAGGAAAGGGAGTGTTTCACATTGCCAGCAGCATCTGCAGGACTCAGACTAGGAATTATGATATAGCATTTTCACTCCTGTCCTGAACAAGGTTTTCCAATCACCAGTTTGTGAACAGCTGCACCAATACTGCACTGTTCTTATATGCTAAATAACAATGGGACATTGCAAAACTACAAAGGCTTGTCCTGTCCATTTAACCAGCGTGTCACAGGGAGACAAAGCATAATGCAGCCCCGTGAAAAGTCCACCCACAAACTTCATTTCACACTATAGAATGAGGCACTTGAGCTCTTTATCTTCCTTCTCTTGCATGAGTTCACACAACAGCAACTTCAACATTTTGGAGACTGCAGAATATATAATTCCAAAAACTTGCCTGCTTTAAAAAAATATATATTTCAATCTACCCTACAATTTCTTTCTTGTTCAAACCTGTTGTGTTCAGTTCAGTTCAAAATGTAAATCAGTACTGAACTATAAAATAAAGCAGTTGCCACTGAAAAGAAAAACCATGTCATTTTATTAAAACCTAACACTACAGAATTTGAATCCACAGCACTTTGAAGTGAGTATGAAATGCTATTACTAGAAATATATTTTTTTCAGTATTGAAACAAACTGCCTTAAATTGCAAGATAAAGTTTAAAAACCACTGCAGGATTTGTGATCAAATAGGAGATATTTATTTTATTAATTGAACCCACAACAAAACATCCATTATACTGGCACTGTGGTAGCAAAAAGGACAGCCCCCCTCCCTGCACACACACATGCACAAGTACAAATGCACATTCCTTTTACCCAGAGCTGGCAGAACAGCCACACAGCTCCAAAAGGAGGGGCTAAAAGAGAAAAAAACCACAACAAATATTAAGTGTCAGAAAAGGACATTCCTCAGCCAACCTATACTTGGAAGACAGTGTCATGTTGTTACCACAGAGGGGGGATGGGACTACATAACAAAGGTAGCGTCACAGCAAAAAGACATTAAAAGGAAAGGATAGTGAGGAGGATTTAAAACTACTATTTTAGGAGTCTATTTTCTCCAAGCAGAGTAGCAGGAATTAGTGAGGATTGTGGTTAAGCAATCAAATATTCCTGGAAGAAGCTCTTTGTATAAACAGCTGAATCACTCCTATTTGGTTTTATTCAGATTATATAAGCCCCAAAATAACCCTATTAAGCATTTAATTTTATAGTTAATTAATTCTCTGCACTGGGAACTACAACAGGCTTGGAACAATTTTCTCAAATGAGGAGAGCTGATGGCTCAGGTTTCCCAACACTGCTCATCCTTAGTCTTTCTGAGAATTCATTGACAAACTTCCTCCCTGACGCCCTAGTGCAGCCATCTCAGAGGTGCTGTAAACCACCAGCATTTATCTTTGGTTTTAACAGTCATAAAAAAATGGAAAATACCCTTCTGCAAAGCAAAGGGAGGCCAATGGCATTATGTTAAAATGGCATGCAAAGAGTCAAATCCTGCAACATACTGAACATTTTCACCTGCCATAATTCAAGGTGCTAGTAGGGTGGATCCAAGGGCACAGATGAGAGACTTTTGCCTGAACATGCTGCTTCTGGATGTTACTCCAACCACAGTTACACCCAGAGACTTCTTTAGTTAAGCACAATCAGTAAGAAATATGTTATTTCCAGTAACAGTTAGAGATAGACTAACATTAGTTGACAGTCCTGCTAAGTCACCTGTATTGATACTAAGGACCCTGTTTTGGTCACTTAGTTTAAGCACAGGCACTGCTCCTTTCATTTTGCAATCAGGAGAAAGAACCTATTTAAATATTGAGATTAAATGAGGCCTTTAAGACTCAACTCTTTGACATGCAGGTGAGAACAGTGAAATGATGGTAACAAACCTTGCACAGATACAACTGGAGCAGGATACATCCCTCAGAGCCAGCTGAAAGCTGCAAAAAGCCAGATGGCAGATCCTTCTCAAAAAAAAAGAAAAAAAAAGAAAAAAAGGAAAAAAAAAAAAAAAAAAAAAAGAAGTTGCCAGGTGCAACTTCAAATAGGTGTCAGTGTTCCTCAGCTGAAGTCACTAAATAAAACTACAGGGATGAAAAACTGCTTATTTAGGTGTTTCTGAAAAATTAAGGTAGAAGATTGTGAAGGGAGCAGGATAAATGACATTTCTGCTGTCTTCTTGGGATTTCTTTTGACAGAAAACAATGGTAAAATAAATCAACAAGTTAATCACCATTGACTTATTTTCTTCATGATTACATGACCCACAGAATTCAAGAAGGGAAAACGTTCCTCTGCCACAAGGCTGCTAAGATACTACCTCACAAGTAAGAAGTCTCTTTTTGTATTGTAATGGGTCTTGGCATTGACTTTGTCATGTTAATTTGCCAAATTCAATCCCAGTATTTGCTTGAATTGAAGCAGCAAAGAGATATGAACATCAACCATGAGCTAGGTCCATGAAACATGAAAGCTGACCTTTTGCGGTCAGTGGCAGTCCCTGTACTTTTGTTCCTTTTAGCAAAATTACTGGGCAGATCCAGGAAAAATGCAGACTGGCTAAATTATAAACTCTCTTGCTCTTTTAGAGGAACATTTGAGGGGGGGGGGAAAAAAGGAAGCAAACACACTGGAGCTAAAATTTTATCACAGTTGAATTAAATTGGCAGATGATTTGGCTGTGACAAAGACACCCTTCTAAGCATGAACTTTCCTATCTTGTGAGTTCAACGATATACTTGCCATCACCATACCCTCGTTTGTGAGGGCTTTGAGGCAGGGGAGCAGAAGAACTGAGAGCAGTCTGTAAATGGAAGCCAACATGAATGCAAAGACTATGTGTTGCACTATTGGTATCTGTAGGAGCTGCATGGAAGCAGACTGAGTGGGTGCATAGACACATCTGGCAAGTCAAGCACAGAAGAAACAGAAAAAATGTAAGAACCCTATGAAGTATTTTGTATGTTTTCTGCAAGATATCTTTGGGAGACACTGGAGTGGTCAAAAAACCTTGGGAAGGGCCTTCAACTACCTTGTTTTACCTCCATCTTTGTCATGTACACTCTCAGTCTCATGCAGCATTACACTGGGCTAGTTTTGTGTTGTGCTCGATTAGACAATGCAAGAGAACAGGACTTTGCTTCAGACAAAGGAGTCAGGAATTAAGCTGCAAGAGAAGGTTGCAAGGAATGAGCATGAAATACTCTGTGCTGGCTTGCCTCATCTCATGGGCTGCACTTTCTCTTAGAGGCTGGACTCCTGCTTTTTACTCCTACGGTTCAGGGTGCAGCTCTTCCAGCTGGAGTATAGCATCAGGCTGCTGCTCTAAGCCATGAGCAATCCCAGAGTGCTGTTTCCAAGAACACCATTGCTGCCCTACCTCCCTTCTTGAGGGGAGACATACCTTTGCTTTAGCATGAGTACTAAACCATATATACATTTGCACAAATTACATAGTGTGAACACAAAGATTTGGTTCAGTCACATGCAGCAGCCTCAGGGGGAACATGAATAGGTTGAAATTAGTGACTCACAGAGATACAGTAGAACTCAGCATCATGTTGTGTCTCTGGGTAAGTTCACAAATAAGTGTCTCAAGAAGATAAGAATCATTTAAAAAGTAAAATCAGCAGTAGCACATCAGTGGGAAAGAAATTTGATTGTAAGCTGTAAGTCAAATGTGAAAGGTCTTAAAAGGTTATTGTTCGCAGGTGGACACTTAACAGGAATGTGATACTATACACCTGAGATTAAAAAGCTCTCAGTCTCTTTCACATGCCAAAGTAACTCACACTGCATGTATATATATCTATAGCATGTATATGTATCTATACCAAAAAATTAGTTTAAAATCATTTCTGTACAGCAGAAAATATATTCTACTGGGGTTTTTTTTAAGGGTCAGATAATGCAAAGAAAAAAAAAACAGATAAAAAGGAGACAAAAGCTTACCCAAATCACAATTTGAGTATCCTACTAAAAGCTTATATAACATAACAGTGTTTAAAAAACCAAACAAACCCAGACCCAAAACCATCACATAAGTGAGAAGGAGTAAGTAGCATGGCAGGTTAAACACCAAGACTCAGGAAATTCCCATTAAGTCATTTCACCCCCAGTTTACTCTCGCATAAAGTAGCATAAGAGAACTTACTTTTGGGTAGACTATACAGTATACAAGTATATCAAATGATTATAACATAGAAGTATAAAAATGTCTTTCCAGGACAGATGTGTTAAACCATAGGATTTGGCTCCAGATCTGACTTTCATTCCCACCAGACTCTGGGAAACGACACATCTTATACTTTGACCAGGTTGGTTCAGGTCATAAAACAAGAACTAGTTATGAAAAGTCACTTTCCAAAACCCTCAGAACCTCAAAGTCAGGGGAACTTTGAAATTATAGGACGACTTGGCTTCAAAAGTTGCTTTCAGGCCAAGACAAGTTGGTCCTTCTGATGTATACGTGACATTGCCTGGTGTCACACGTACACTTATGCCTTAGGCCACACTTTTCAAATATGTCCTTGCATTTTCCCTCCACTTCTAGACAGCACAAGCAAATGCACACACAGGCATCAGGGCAAATTCAGCTTCGCAACAGAAACTAACAGAACATGAGAAGTAAAGTTATTATATGCAAGCCCCTAGCAGGAAAAATATCATCCCCTTGGCCTTCCTAATGCCATGCTGTATAGACACACCCACATACATCCCAGAGAGTTTAGAATAATTTGGAGGTAAATTTTACCTCTACATTCTATTTGTTAATGTGTTTCTGACCTACACTGCAGTGCCATTAATTCTAACAATCCAAGATGTTTTCTCTTTCAGGAGGAAACAGCAAGACATGCTAAATACAGTGTACACTTACTAGCTGCGTAGTGGCTACTCAAACAGCAATAACCATAATAAAGTTGTCAGATCTTCCTTCTCATTTGACACTGTAACTGTCTCCACCATCTCAAGTTATTGCAGTGGGTAAGAGTCACAGAAGATAGCTCCTGTAATTATCTGCATGTTTATACATCCCAAGATACAGCTAACCCTCCCCCCCATTTCCAAGAATATTCCCCAAGAGCTGAGTCTGAAAAAACAAATTAAATGTTTTTAACCACCAAGAAGATGCTAGTTGCCTCCCTGCAGCCTGGGCAGGTTCTAAAAAGCAGGAGTTTGTATTCCTGCCCAGTGGTTCCCCTCAATGACAAAAGTTTTGGACATACATCTGACAGTAGCAGCAGAAGTTCTATATCCCCTCAGATCTGAGGAGACCTCAGCATCAGGGGAGGTTCAGATTAGACATTAGGAAGAATTTCTTCACCATGAAGGTTTTCAGTTATTGGAACAGGCTGCTCAGAGAGGTGGTGGAATCACCATCCTTGGAAGAGTTCAAAAAGATGTGTAGATATGGAGCTTGGGGACAATATTTAGTGGTGAGCATGGCAGTGTCACATGGATGACTGGACTCAAAGATCTCAGAGCTCCTTTCCAACTGCAATGATTCTATGATTCTAAGAACAGGGTCAATCTCACCTGGTATCTTCCTTCCCCCGGTGCCATGCACTTTACCTGATGTGCAGACAGTGGCTGGGTCATCCAGCAGTCATGTGGCAACACCTTCTTGGAGACCTTTAGTGGGGAACACTGATGGATCTTTACTGCACCACACTGCCTGAGCAGCCAGGGCCACATGCTGCTGCCTGTGCTGAGATCTCTACTTGAGATGTTGATCAAGGTCTCTTGCAGCCAACAAAACTCATTTCCATGTCAGGGTTGTTCCTTATTGCAGATTCACACACCTAGAGCTCAGTCAAATTTTAAACATTCTCACAACCGTCAACTGGACATCATTGCCAAATCCTTCTCCAGTGAGCATTAATTACAAATTCAGCAACTGCTGACATATCTATCTGTATCTATTATCCTGTTCAGGGGAGTCCAAAGATGCATCAGGGTCCATAGCTCCAATTCTCTTGAAGCACAGGCTGCAATATTCTGAGAGTTTGCCAAGCCCACAAGGTTCCTAAATTCCCACTAGCATGGCCACACAAAGAAGCAAAATAGATTTTTCTAGGGAGATGCATGCAAGGTAGCATCTCAGCAGATAGATTTATCACACTAACCCTCCCCTTGGATCCAGCATCCAGACAACAGTGGTGCAAGACAAGCAAGTAAGCTGTGTGAATGAGGCTTGAGCAGTCTATAGAAAGTGGACTAGTTGGGCTTGGGCCTGCTGATGAAACACCTTTCCCAGTCTGGCACATGGCCCCTAACAGTCTGAGGAACAACTTGAGGATGCCACATCTCTGTCCAAAGTGACATCAGAGTGCAGATACATGGTGCAGCAAAATAACATTGTGTTTTTCTCACCTTAAAAACTGTGAGTTGCTGAACTATTCAAGTTACCCTTTCCAGCCTTCAATGCAATGCATCAAATGAGGGACTTGGAGATGGAAAGGTTTTTGTCCAGGAAAGAGAACAGCAAAGGACCACTGGAGTCAGAAAGGCATTTCCCCCCAGGCCAAACTGTTTCTTTTTCCTTTTTACTGCTATCTGCTGCCATCACAGTGACCTAGGGCATTCCTGTGGCACTTTCTAATGTTGTTGCTTTTGATCTTTTACACTAACGTTCTCAACTTTATTAGGCAGTGCTAGAAAGTTTTGTCACTTTGGAAAAGAGGGAGGAACCTGGATGGATATTTTGTGGACTCGTCAGAACTACTTGACAAGTCTGTTGGCTTAAAATGAGACAAACTTACATAATTTTCATTGATTTTTCAAATGTTGCATTGAAGGAGAAAACATCCTTTCAGAGAACACTCTCAAATACTACAAGGAAAGGCAACTGTATACAATCAAGGAGAAAGGCACTGATCCTGAAAAGCCATATGAGTAAATTTACTCATAGGATCAGTCACACAAACCAGTTCCTGAACGGCGTATTTGTGCATTGCAAGCATACAACTTGGGAAAGACAGATAGCAGTTAAAATATTCTTCCCCACCAGGCCCTTACACCAGAGCAGTCAAGAATCTTCATCTGCTGGATAAGGCTTAAGCCTGTGCTGAGCTATTAAAAATGGTAATGGTTATTAGCAAAAAAAGAGTTACCTGAAGAACAGAAATTCATGGCAAAGCAGGTTCCTAAATACCTAAAATTCCAGGTGTAAAATCCTTTTCTCTTAGAAAGAATTAATGTTACAAAACGAGCTTTGTTTTGTATGCCATTGTGCAGCTTTATACTCTTAATTTCTCCATTCACTCACCTTCTGGAGGAACAAAAAGAAAATTAAAACCAAAAGCCAATAGTAAACACACATTATGAAATATGAAGAATCATGGGACCAACTGACCACTCCAGTGATTATGAAAACTGTAAACTATTTAAAGAGAGCACTGTTCACTGCTCTTCATTAGGGTCTGATTACCTCAGCCATTAACATTTGGCTCTTATTATGATGATTGTGAAATACTGTTCACACTAATGGACACAAGAAAGTTGACATGGCTGTCTTGATTAACCCATCAATAATCATTTGGAATAATTTTTCTTCATTCACTGACTGAATCATTCGCATGTCCTTTAATAATGCACATTGTTGTGTAGTAAATTAGCTCTGGGAGCTACACTCTACTTCAAAGTGTTGCTCAAAAGAGATTTAAAATGTGAATCTTTCTTTAAAAAAAAATAAAAATCAGAAGACAATTACTCCTTTGCAATTGTTTAGTAGACCAAGACATGTAACCCTTGGGTTATGCAACTGAGCTGAACCTTTAAGCCATCAGATACTCAATAAGTAAAAAACATACTCCCCATATATTTGCATTCTTTTCCACAGAGCAAAGCTAAACTCTTATTCCTCCTAGGGCAAATATATAATAATAAACTGAATAGAAGGAAGTCACCTTTACCTAAATAGGTAAGAATATAACCAAAGTCCACATGGCTATTTGGGATCCAACCTTGTAAACCTCCACTTGTTTGAGGCTTCACAACCAGTGTGACTGCACGATCAGACTGTACCTGTGCAATTAGGTCCTGAGAACTCAGCCCTATCTCCATGCAAAAAGCTCTGACAAGTCAGCTTCTTGCTACAGTTGTGCAGGAGAGGAGGAGGTAAACATTTCCTGTCTCTAAGCCATGCCATGGTCGTTGTGGCAGGTAATGATCTACCCCAGCTCTTTGCAGCAGCAGTTTTTACATGCCTTCACAATGCTGCAACACTCACCTCCTCCTTCCAAAAGCCATCACTAATAGCCAAGATGATTCTCAAGAGGCTTGGCTTTTCCCATCTCAGTGTATTTTGCTCCATCTCTTCTTCCAAAACCACTACTTGCTTCCTTTCTGAAAATGCACCAAACGGCTGTCTTACTATTTAGCCCTTATCTACCTGCTGCAATTAGACTTCCACAGCTCTGAGGAAAGGGAAGCTACTTCTTCCACCTTCCTGACTGTATCTGTCACCTGACAGTAACAACCTCCACAAGCCAGGTGGTTAACCACCCTGTGGTCTAACCACAGCCATGGCAGATTGTCAGAAAGAAGATAACAGAGGGTAGATGTATAATGCTACGTTTATGACACATTTTCTCACTCTGCAGCAATTTGCATCTTAGGAGCTTCCTAAGCCAGGCAGGGCATCTTTACATTTAGCAGATGGATTTTCTTCCATTGATTTTTCTAATTGCTTTTTGAACCATGTAAGTCTGTTACAATCTGCAGCATGCTATGGTGGTGACTTCCAGAGTTTAACTGCATACTGTGTGGAGGAGTAACTTCTTTTGCTTATTTTCAGTCTGCAATCTAATAATTATTTTTGATAGCTCCTGGTAGTTGAATAGAAGAAGAAAAAGAATAGTAACTCCCTATGCAGTTTTTTCATGACTGCCAGGATTTCTCAGCTTTCTATAATCTCTTCCTCCATTCTCTGTTTTCCATGCACAGAAGTGCCAGCCTTTCAACTGCACTCAACATGCACACAGTATCAGGTGTGTTTTCCTCATGTACATTAATTTACTTCAATCTGCACTGAATTTCATCTGCCTTTTTTATTTTCTGTTCTGTAATTCTTTCAAAATCATTATTTTTTCAATATACTTTTTTAAACTGTCCTAAATAACTTCACATTAGTGAACACATTCACTACATCATCAGCCACTTTACAAGTGATTATCTATGAAGCTGTAGAACAGCCCAGGACCAGCCCTAGTTCCTAAAGTATTCTATTGAGCTACCCAGTTAGTTATTCTTGGTCCTTGTTGTCTACCTTCAAATAACTCATTTATCCATGTGAAGAACTTGGAACTTTCACAGTTCAGTTTCTTTAGGAAGATTTGGGGAGGGGCCACACTAAAAGATGTCTAAAATTGGAAAAGGAGAGAAAGAGGAAAAAACAAATCACTTTGATTTCCTTATCTCCCACTTCCCTTTATTCAGACACACACATCTCAGTTACAATCTGTCATGAAAATAATCTTTATGAAGACTATTGCATCTGCTCTTTTTGTAAGTGGTCTTTCTTCATTAACATGCTTCCCTGTTGCAGTTATATGATTATTCTTACAACAGCAACAAAATCACCAAGTTTACTTTCATTAATTCACCCACTGAAAAACTGTTTCACAAGAAGAAAGTTACCACTGGGGATGGAGAAGGAGAGTAACATTTGTTTGATAGTAAGGATTAATTGGAAAATAAACTGGGTAATGGATGCTTGTGGAGGAATAAATAACAGAATATTTGGGTTATTTTCCTATCTTTATATACTGCAAGTAATCTACATAAATCCCCCACTCAAAGAGATGAGAACAAATGTTACATCAATATTAAAATACTTTTTATAGTTACAATGGGAAACCCATCTTCCTGTGCTTTACAGCTGAAATAGTGCTTATCTGCTCTTTTCTCTCGGTGCTTGATGTAGCAGCTATTTCAGCACGCCGAATCTGCCTGCCGAGCAGGGAGGGCAGCTGTTCAGCTGGTGCACATTTCCACTGCAACAGCTCCGGCAGGAACATTTGCACCTCCAGCCAACGCGATTGGCATCAATGCTGCCAGAGGGATCTGCAAGATTTCCGCTCTTTCGTACACCTATCGTATGACAACACTTGGATTGTGTAGGTTTGTCATTTCAGGAGACACAATTCAAGATCTCTTCAGCGTATTCTCAAAGCTCACAAAGTATATAAAGAAAGGAAATGGCATGTGGGTTTACCATCGCTGTTATGAAACAGCTTATCAGCTGAGGGAGAGTATCCCAAGCTGTAATATATATTCCTATGAATGATTCTTAGTTGACCAAGAAATTTTCTTTTTTTTTTTTTTTTTTTTTTGTTTTTTTTTTTTTTAGCTTCTTGGCAATTGCAAGCCAATCTCTGTGTCCAGTCTGGGGAGAGATCTGGCCTAGCAGCTGGATATTTGAGCCTACAGAAGAAATATACTTTTTTGCTACCACCAACTACTAAGATTTGCAGAATGAGATATAATTTCATTTTCTCCCTTCTGCTGCTCTGTCGTTTTTCTGGAGTCTGAGAAGATAGGTGTCTTGGAAAGTCACTACAGAGGGAGAAAAAACCCCAAAAAGTGAAATTAAGACTTAGACATGTAATCAGTGGTTCTGAATAAAAGATCTAAGGCACTGAAATTCTTACATTTAACAATAAGAAAACTTTCCACCAAAATCTACACTCTTTACCCAAGGAAAAAATAATTTTGAACAACATTCTGTGTTCTAGTTGGATATGGTTTTGGCTGTGAAGCTTTCCTCAGTTTTACTGGGCCAAAAAGGAGATGCAAGTCAGTATGTTTCCCTTTTCATCTTTTCATTATGATAGGAACAAGTATCTATGTAGAAAAAGTCCTCATGCAGTTCAAATTCTTCCATGTTCTCAGCTAAATACATTTCCTCCTTTTCCACAATGAGCATATTTGCAAATCTTTTCTGAGACATTTTTTTGTAGACATTTACATTTCACTGTTCTCATTCCCAGAAAACTTGCTCCTTTAACTGCCCTTAATTAAGAAGTCTTTGTACTTTTGATCCATATCATGTTTTCCTTAATAATTCATGTATCATAAAAGTAAGAGTGCTTAGAGAACCAATTTGTTTTCTTCCTTAGTTTTATTTGAGAAACCAGAATTTGTCCTCTCTCTCATCACTGGAGTTAAAATTGCATCAACAGGGGAGAACATGTAAATAGAAACTTTCAGAGCAGTAAGAAGTGAGAGTGTGAGAATTAATGAAGACAACGAACATTACTTGCCTGCCCCAGCACACAAACAAAGTCTGTCTGGAACACACAGTGGAAGCTATTTATGTACTGATGAACCCGATACGCATTAATGAGTTCACTTGAGGATTTATGCAGTACCATTATAGGATCATAAAAAACATTGTTGGAAACAATGAAAATAACTGAAAAACTTATCCTTGAAGAAAAATATTAATAGACAGGATATTTCAGTATATTAAGATGGTCCCATTTGTGAAAAATTCAATGCCATTAACGATGTAGGGTTTGGTTTAGAGCAAGTGGTGAGAGGACTGAATCATTAGCTACAAAGAGGAAGACTCTCGGGTCTTCAATAACATAGCTGCACTGCTGACCCACTGCCACATCAAATCAACTTAACACCTCATGAGGTCTAAACAGACAAAACCTATTAAATCCTGTTTTCCAAAAAGATCTTATTTCCAGCAAGCACACCAGTACAGGAAGGGTAGGATAGAATTTGGACGTTGCTCTTTGGCTCCCAAGATCTAAAAAACCCACCAAACCCAGAACACAGAAAGATATCCTTCTACATTACATATGCCATTCTGAAGCATGACACTCCTTTACTATTCAGGCACAGATCACATGTGACCAGATCAGTTCAGATTTCATCTATCAGAGTGAAGTCCTGGGCTCTGTTCTATAGGAAATATGCAAATGCCAAAAATAGCTGTTTGAATTAGAATTAATGACAGTATCATGTCCCATTCCTAAAATGGCTCCAGTGACAAGGAGGTCTGAGGAAAAGCATCTGAGTTTTGAAGGAGTCAGATCAGAGTGCATATTTGATTTATTGATTATAGGATGCCATGTCACCTGCAGCTATATGTTAATTCAGTGTAGTCTTTACATTGATAGGGCTATGCTATTAATAGGGTAGAGCTCATTGTACAGCACCAAGCATATTATCAGCAGTAATCAATTAACAAAAACAATCACCTGAAATCCCTTAATATGTACAGATTCTCTGGAATAAGCCAGAGTATAAGTACTTTATTTTGTTTATTTAAGGGAACAATAATTTGCTATTTCTTGAAAAAATATCTGCTGCCTGTAGTCAGGTTGCTTTGTTCTTCCTTTCTCTGTCACCTCATTTCTTTGGTTTTAAGTATTTTTCTTTTAAATAAAACCTTTAAAAATGTTCACAATAGCACCTTCAATTAAAAAAATAATATTACTTTTCAAATAAATTCTTGGCAAACTAAATGCCTTTTATGGACAACACATTAGGTAAGTTTCCATGCTTCAAAAATTAACCTACTTTTCACCAAGAAATGTAAAGACTATGCTTGCTTACAAAGTCCAACTTTTTTTTTGTAGCTCGGTTAAAAAATAATAACCATAACAATATGATGAAGACATATTAACTTAGTTTTATAACTCTCTAAAAGAGAGCTTGAGTAAACAAAAATAATCATGAAGGGAAAATTTTAATGCTAAAAAGTATCCAAGACAAAAGCATTAACCAGCTATTGTGGTCCTCCTGGGACTGCTAACAGACATGGGGAGCCACCACCACAACACCAAACACAAGACTGGGCACAGTAAAAGTAGATGCACCCCATTCTGGCATTCTGGCATTCTGGCAGTAGGGTGACTTTTGGCTACATCTCATGGAGGCTTTTCTTTTGGGGAAAGAAAGAGATGATGCCTGCTGCTTCAAAGGTGAAAGGTCCCCTCAACGCAGGAGTCCCTGGCCCCTGTCCTTCACTAACTGCTGCTCCTCCATGCTGGTTGTGGGATGACAGGGGAGAGGAAACACCATGAGGGCAACGGGTGATAGCTCCACTATGCCACCATCCTTGCCATTTTCTTGTGTTTCATGAAAACCAAATTCAGCCAACCTTGTGAACTTTATTTGAAGCACCCACATGAGCCCGAAAACTGCAGTTGAAATTTTTCCTATAGCACTTTGTTCTGCTTAATTTTCTATAAAGCTTTGTCACTGTCTGGGTTTTTTGCTTGTTTTTTTATTGATTTATTTATGTATACCCATAAATGAGTAGTTGCAAAAGACTCTGAAACAGCTGGGATATAGCATGAGTCAGATGTTTATTGACAAAACATGAATATTACGAGTGACAAATGTTTTACAGCCAAGTTTTTCTGATAATGCAGAGTAAGTGCAAAGAAGGGCCAAAACTAGAACTGTCAAAGGAGTCTCCTTCTTTGTGTATCCCAGGCAACTCCTGGAAGAAAAATCTTGCTGATTGTCAAGACTTGGCTCTAAAGGCTTCCTCCTGCCAAACTTTTAGATCAAGCCTCTGATTTTGGACCATAAAATTACTCAGGTTTGCAAAAGCCAAAGGGGCTCCCATTCTCATAGGCACACGCGCATCTGTGGAATACGCTGGGAGACAATAAGAGGTGCTTCACAGGCACAAAGTGTAAGAGGGCTGTGCATATGCAACCGCGTGCATGAGCCCTCTCATAGTGATACCTAATGGTATCACCAGGTCTTGTGATGTCATTAAAAGCCATGTGGTTCCTCCCCCTCTGAGGCATGTGGGTCTGGAAAAATCCTTGCCTTCATTTTTTTAAATACTGCTAGGCAGCAAATTTGGCTTTGGTGAGAAATGTTAGACAGAGACTTTCCAGAGGAGTCTCTGAGGAGGATGGGCAAATAAACCCTCCAAACAACTTATTTCCAAAATCTTAATGTAACTTTTAAGTTTGCATTTACTTTAATTTTTTTTTCCCTGTCATTAGACTCCTGTTTTCATCAGAAGTGAAGAGATGCTGGTGCAGCTCTGAACAGCAGTTGTTGTCACATTACCTACCACACATGCCTGCATTCTTGGGGTGGATACGGGCTGTGTACAGACTTACACATGCAACTGCTGGCCTGTCTTATCTCTCCTCCCTCCCCCGAAATGTCCTAGCTTAGGCCTTGGGACAATAAAGGGCATGCAGGCTGCTTTTTTACTCTTTGAAACACCCCCGGAGAATCATTCCCAGGCAGAGGAATGCTCACTATGGCCGTACCCAGTCAAGCTAGAACAGCAGGTCTGCATGACAAAACTCTTCTTAAAGCTATCCCATTCACCATCCCTATTTGCTTGCCTTGGATTTCTTGCCTTTCACTTCCTGCATGTGGAGAAAGTACAGAGCAGAGGCCTTGCGAATCAGGGTCAAAACCACCAGAAGAAGAAGAGCTTTTGGCACCAAAAATTGAGAATGCTTTCAGTTAAACATACAACCACCTAAGCCCCTGACCACATCTTCTTCAGATTTCAGTAAATTTAGCTGTGCTGCTTTTCAAGCCACTTCCACCCACAGTCGCTCACCCATCCACCCTTGCCTACATATATAATAAAACAAACAGGAAGCATGCAAAAAAGTCTCCTTTCACCATGTCACTCAGAGTTCCCCTGTCACATTCACAAGTCTGCCTGTCAGAACACAGCTGCTGCGAGTTTACCTGAATGCTCAGAGTTTATCATTTTGTGACTGGAGGCTGTGAATTGCAAATAATGCAAGTACTAAAATCATAGTCCAGTGCCAGCTGCCCTGTGGGAGGGACTATAAACTCTGCAGCCAGAGTAAACAGCAGGATACTTGGAGAGACCACTCCTTCATCCTCCCACACATATCTTATTCATCTTGTCTCCTTTTGATGACACTAAAAGCTGCTATGGCATAAAAAGAAATATTAATCTGCAAAAGAAATATGAAGAGCAATTTAATACTCAGGCAAGCTAACGGATCTGCAACTATCAAGTAGCTGTTACTGTCATCAACCAGCTTTCTAACTGAACATAAGTTTTGGTAAGTTATGATTAGCCAGGAATACAGAAGTAGGGAGAGTATATGGAATATTTATATGACTTTTCCTGTGACCCAAAGAGGCACAGAACTAACGATGCTTTATTAGATAGTGCAATAGTTGCATTTAGCCCATTGTGCAGAAGACAGAAGGAAAACTTAGAAGAGCTCCCTTGTTTTCCACAGTTTTGAAGATCATCGTTCCCCCTTCTCACAGGTTATTGAAAATTATTATTACCTGACTTCATCAAACACTTTAAATACAAAGGAGAAATTAGATGCTGAACTCCCTTCATCTTCTTGACAACATTTTCCCTTTCACACACGAAACAGCCAGGAAGGTGTTTCTGAACCAATACTGTAAAACTCTGCTGCTGAACCTCTAACAGGGTTAGTGAGGACATGTAACAAGGGACTCCTTCCAAAAACCTTCCACCAGTCTGCAAAAGAGCTGATTCCTCTGTTAGACCAACACAAATCCGCTGAGGTCTAATTTTTGGCATCCACCAGTAGGATACCCATGGCAGGCCCACAGTTACCAGCCCAGTTAAATCGTGGTAAGGAAAAAGCCCGTGCAATCTTCAGAAGAAACCGAAACAAAGGCTCAGCAGCCAGCCATTGTGGCTTTAACTAATCAGAGAGAAACCACCTGCAGGAATACCCTCTTTTCTGTTTATTCCCAGCAGAACCTTCCAAATGATGATTAATCACTGAATAAACTGAACAACTGACAGTGACATAATGACAAAGGGAAGGCAGAGAGGGGCACCAGCACTGGTGGATGTGGCTCGAGCATGGGTGGGTGGAATGGCCAAAGAAGATGGATGGCCTGAAAACGCTTGACACTTAAGTATCTCCTATGTAGCAGGAGGATGGTTATACTAAAGAGAGCTGCCAACTTCAAGCAAATAATGCTCTACACAACAAGCTGACACACTTCCTTCAGCTGTCAGCAGCAATGCAGAGGGACAGCTTCCTCAGGAACAAACTAATGAGGCTTTTAATTGGGATGTGAAGCCTTGATAATAACAGAAATAAGAGATACTGTAAATGACAGGATAATCCATTACAGTGGAAAGCACTGTGAATGTTTTACTGATTATATCCACCGATTATCCTACCTATGTCCCTACTAATTTGAAAAATGATGAATCATAGAGTTCAAACAGGACTCTGATGAGTCAATTAGACTAAGTAGTGATATCAAAAGCTCATATTTTCTGCATTTAGGAATGAAGCGTGTTTTACCTAACAACAAACAAAAATGAGCTGTGTTTCACACTCTCAGTTGACCAAGTCATTAGCAACATGGAAGAATACTTCTTTAAATTCTCTGTATTTTCAGATGTTCTTGCCCCTGTGGAGTCCTTTCTGGCAGATGTTTATTAGCAGGAAAAACATTTGCAGGAAATGAAATATTGTTTTGCAGCATTCTGCTGGTTCTACTTCCAATTTTATCCATTCAGGTTTAGTTTAGGTGTTTCACTGAATAGAAAACTTTGACTGCTATTAGCCAAACTCTGTACATTCAGTACTTCGACCAAAATTGAGCACCACTTCTTTCCTTACACATCTAATATTCTTCCTGTTATTGAAATGTAAGTGGCATTTAAAAATAAAGCAAAATTTGAATAATGTCAATAGGAGTAAATCCTTTTCCGTTTGTGGTTGGTTTTGTTTGATAAACTAAAGCAAAAAGAGATCTGATAGTTTGGTTTTCTTCTTTTGGGATTTTTGGCCCCTCTTCCTCTAAGGAAGAAAGAGGGGAAAGGGAAATACTGGGGTAAAATAAATCCAGATTTTTTATTTTAGCTTCAGGTTCAGTTAGAGCATTTTCCATTTTGAATTACTACACTGAAAGCAAGAATATCTCCACATATCTGAAAACTGTTCTGAAAGTTTTCTATATTTCAAAAGACTTTTTTTTAAGGGAAAACATTCACAAACTACTTCTGCTACATAGAACATAAATGAAGTCCAATCTCATTCCAATTATGGCAATCTGCATTTTCTCACTGATTTAACAGAAAACAGACAATTAAAATGAGCGTTACTGCAATGATGCATCTGCACTTCCAGACTTTAGCCTATGTCAGTATTTTTATAGTGTACTTCTTTGGCCAATAACTTAGTAAAATTTAGTTTTCCCTATGATTTTCTATAAAAGGTTTCAGTCACCAAATGCAGGTTTAGTATCTTAGCTTCGAAAAAAAATACATATGACTTAGACATCTGAGGCTAAACGTTTGAGGACTGAGACACTTGTACAAACCCAAAGTAATTTCTTGGGGGCAGAAACAATCATCCAGGAGCTATTACCATTACAGAACTAGGATCTTGTCAAAGTGCCCAGAGAAGGACTTGTTCAGAGAGTCTTTCTGTAACAAGCAATGCAGAGACTATTCCTTCTGCATGAAAGTGCACTCAGCTCTGTCTGAGCTCTGTCTCCATCACCCCCACTCCTCAGCGACATGGGCACTTTCCAGCTTTCCTCCTTAAGCTGCTTTAAAAGAGGGGTCCAGAGAAAAGTGAAATTGTGAACTGTAGTGCAGCACTTACAGTAAGGCTTGGAGCCCTGTCATTGTTACAGGACTAGCTGTATATCCTGTATGTGATATCCTGATTTCAGCTCACACTGCAGATCTTTCTCTGGCCTAAACCTTTTTCAAAAACAAGGTTTGGTTCCCATCTTCACTCATGAACTTTCAGAAATTTTATATGCCTTTAATCATGATGTTATAGGACTGCCCACTTTTCCTAGGAACACCAGTATGTACACTGGAAGGGGTCCTGAAAGTGAGTACATGTTCAATTTTTATACTTCCATCCCGCCACATTTCACAGACTCATACAATCATTATGTTTGGAAAAGACCTCTGAGATTATCGAGTCCAACTGTCCACCCAACACTATTACGCCCACTACTAAACCATGGCCTCAAGCTCCATATCTACATGGTTTTTGAACTCTTCCAAGGATGGTAATTCCACCACCTCCCTGGGTGGCCTGTTCCAATGCCTGATAATTCTCTCAGTGAAGAAATTCTTACTAATATCTAATCCAAACCTCCTCTGGTGCAACTTGAAGCTGTTTCCTCTTGTCTTATGACTCGTTTGTTCCACTCCTCCACCATATCAAATAGTTCCTCTTGACAGCTATCCTGCATATTATCACCAACTATCTGCACAAGCATCTTCATGTTTAATGCTAACTGGTTTTATCCCCTAAAATTCACACCACTCATGAGAGATGGTCAAAATCCTCCACTCAAAGCAGTTCCTACTCTTTCACTCGTACAAACAGTCAGTGCTAATTCTTGTCAAAGTTCTCCCATGTCACTTGGATGATCACTCCAAACCTTCCAAAGCCTTCCTTTATTCTTAACTGAGGAGTTTTAACTCTTAACAAGAACTGAGCTTCTTACTGAAATTGTCTAGGAGTCTTGGGCCTCAATATTGTATATTCCATCCACTTTGCACAATACGATGTCCATGGAAAAAGCAAAAATGTAATATTCAAAGTACAATCTTTCCTACAGGAGGGAAATTTTCATTTTCAGCATTGCCCAGACACTAGTAACTATTGCCAGATTTGCTAAATATTTTTTCTCTACACTGACATCTTTTTATTACGGCACAGACTTTTCCACAGATTTTTGGAATACCAGTCTGTGATCTCTGCTGTACTCTCTCAGAAAGGATCATTATTCACAACCACACTAGCTGCAGCTTCTTGATGCAATTTTTCCTCACATTCATGCTTCTACATCTGTATTTTTGATTAACCCCTCCAGTACTTCTTCAGTGTCTATTTCCAACAAATGTTTTGCTTATTTCCTTAAGATTTTGCATATGTATTTCTTTTGACCCAGACAGGATAAGGAGATTAAGATAAAATGCTTTGAGGAAAAAGCTTTTCCTTCTGTATTTATACCTGCTTTTTATTTTGCATGGCTCTGTTCACTGACTCTTCAGAAAGAAGTTCTGGTGACCTTTGAAATGTAAGGATAAGAGAATTTCAAAAAGCTCAGCCACATACAAGACTGGAAAATTTGTGGACAGGCAGGGAAAAACAGATAACTTGCTTTGTTATTGTTCCTTCATTTTCTTTAGATACTTCTTTTCTGAATTACTATAAAAACATACATCCCAGTGAGTAAGGAAATAGTAGAAGAGAAATAGGAAAATACAGACAGTGCATTTTCCCTTCAAAATGTTTGAAACATCTTGTGCTGTTTCTTTGCAACAGTGAAGATTGATGTCTTTTTTAGGATAATGCTTCAAGGAGCTACCTTACAAAAAATACCAGCTTCCTTTTAGCTAGTTCTCTGCATGTGTCAGGATATTGGTGAAAATCAGCAAATTTGGGGTGTTAATGTTCAACCAGGTACAGTGAAGGGTGCAAAGCACTTGAAGACAGATCAGCTTAACAGGCTCTGTGCTCTAGCCTATTCAGCCAGGCATGTACTTTAGTTGTAAGTTGCCTTGTTTAATTAGCTACTGAGGTGTTCCATCTTCATCCCTAGTGCCTCATGCCTCATAGCATGCAGAAGCAATCACTGCTTGGGACTATGACAGAGCAGGGCTTGATTGTTCTACAAGATGTCCCATGGTTGAGGACCAGACACTGTTGATTAACCATTAACTTTGCAATTCTTAACATCAGGTATTTTTCTTTCAGTGATGCTAAGATAGACACTTTGGAAAGATCTGAAATGCTGTCTAGAAGATGACAGATTGCTTCGTGTATTTTAAAAAGAGCTGATTACAGCAGGCTCTACCACCAGAGCAATTTAAGGATGAGAAAAACATAGGAAGAGATGGTGGAATTTCTAGGAGACTTTTTAAAAAATACATACACACACACAAGCCCATTTGAAATGTGTATAGAGATGTCTCCATTGAATGTATTTCTAATAAAATACACATACCTTGCTGAGAACTGCAACAAAACCAGTTTCTAGCAATCAGCAAAATTCATCAGTCCATAGGTTTATGTTGCTTTTACAGAGGGAAGAAGAGACACTCGTGGAAGAAAAAGTAGAGGTGGACTGGCCTGAATAGCAGAGAACTGGTAGCAAACACCACATTGAAGTAAATGTGCTTGTTAAAATATATATTGCCAGTGTGTTGTATTTACTACAAAACCACTTGAAATCTTTTGTACCATTGACTCTTTCCATCCTGAAATACCACCACAATTTAATTCTCAGATACTTCAAAAGGATTTGTAGGACTTCTGCTGTATTTAGATTTCTTTATGAGTTTGTGTTATGCATGTAGGTTATTTTAGGTTATTAGTTAGTTAATAATCTAGACTTTTATACCTACTTCTTGCCTCTGACTCCAAATAACTATATATGTAAGAAAATTTCATTAGTACCCAGGAAAACAACTTTAGTCCAGTGCTGGCTATTATGATATTCACAACATGCATCAATTTTAACAATTAAAGTTAGTATGCCCATTCTTCTGATCTCTGAGCTTTCTTTTGCTGTCATTTCAAGAAAGCATTACACAGAAGAGCATAGCAATCAAGCTTTGATAGTACCACAAAGCCTTCAAATTTCTTTAGCCATTTCAGTTTGTGGTTAGGCTTAGTAAGACCACAGAAGAACACAGACCTCTGGTGGTGATCTGCACTTAGTGCTGGGCAGAGATACAAGTTCCATGATCCCATTTCATGATCCCTGCTTTAAGTAACAAGCAATAGGTCAAGAGGAAACAGCCTCAAGATGCGCCAGGGGAGGTTTAGGTTAGATATGAGAAAAAAATTCCTTCACAGAAAGGTTGTAAAGCACTGGAGCAAGCTGCCCAGGAAAGTGGTGGAGTCACCATCCCTGGAGATATTTAAAAGACATATAGATGTGGTTCTGAGAGACATAGTTTAGTGGTGACCTGGCAGTGCTAGGTTAGTGGTTGGACTTGACGGTCTCAAAAGTCTCAACCAAAACAATTCCATGATTTACATAGGTTTGCAGCATGGTGGAACTGACACCTCCATTTACAACAGTGCAAGTGAGATTGTCATGACAGAGCTGACCATGAAAATGGCCAACATGATGTTTTGACGAGGCCAGGTCATCAGTAGTGTCTCCAGACATCCCACTCCTATTGACCAAAGAAATCAAATGACAGGACTAAAGAACACTCATCTACCTAAAGGGAATCAACTTAACTTTCTCAACTTACTATCACCGTTTGTTTAGGAAGAAAGAGACAATGCTGTGCTTCCTTCCAGACATGTCAGTAATTCTCCAGACAGCAGAGGTGAAAACACTGGCATCACAGCTGCTCATCCTGGGAGCAGGAGCAGCACCAGTCCTCCACCTGCCACAACTTACAGCCAGTATGCCCACTGAAAGCAAACCCAACGAAGAGCACTTCACCTATTCAGTTTGCTCCCAAGCTCATCAGTTTCACAAGCTTAGCAACAGCTGTAGGAGACTCAGGAAGCTACTGTTTTCTGGCTAAGATGTGTGACTCCTGCCATGCAACCACTTCCCACTCATTACATGACACACATAGCCCTGTAACTACATAAGGATCAACAGTCACAGACAGACTGTATGTACAAGCGAGGAGACCTAATTTGTTGAACTCTTCCCTCATGCCTCTCTAGTCAACAATAGCTTGAGTCTACTGAATTTCAGGACATACTGAAGAATCCTGCCATTTACCAAGTCTTCACACAGGCAATTTTTAAGGAGGTTCTTTAAAGTTTTTGCAAAGCATAGTTATTTTTTGCCTTTTTCCTCCCAGTCCTTTAATTGACACAGAGTAAAAGTTATGTGATTTACCTGTGCCTGGAAAGGATGGAAGCAGATATTTTTAACTATATCACTTGCTTTTAATTCAATCATCCAATTAGACATATATTTTAGCTTCAGGAAACTTTCTTTTCAAGAGGTGAAATGCCAGCACAGTACACTAGCAGAACCATTAGCTGTCAAAATAAAACAGGCTTCATATTCACAGAACAACAAGATCAACTACATGCGACAGAAATAAGATGGCAGTGCACTTTTACTTTCCAGCAGCTAGCACAGTGTTTTTTGTATTAAATTTAATAGGCATTTTACATAGGATGTCAGATATTTTTGTCTCTGCAAATAGGGCTCTTTCTTTAAAAAAAAATTTTTTTTTAAATGTAGGTTTCCTGCTGTTTATATAGGGAAATCATTGAGGAACAGCACAGAATTGCAGTCTTACACTAGCAACGTCTAGGTAGTCATCATTTTTAAAAACAATGTCACAAAAGCTATTTCGACGCTGTCACTCTTAAGAATAATTAGTTTCCATCAAAGCAACAGATTATCTGTTCATGTTGTCCACTGGGTCATTACAATGGGCAACCAATACAGATAAATGGTATCTAATCTTTTCTGCTCTTCTATTGGACTGATTGATGGTTATAACATCTCCAATATTATAAGGCAGAAAAATTATGCTGACATTTAGAAGCAAAAGCACAGAAAGATAAAACTAAGTACAAAGCACATTCAACACCATTAAAAAAAACCCCCAAACCCAAAACAACAAAAAAACTCCAACAACCACAAAATAAAGCTCCAGACAAACAGAACAGAAAAACAAATTACACTTAAGCCAAAAGAGAATTATAGAGGGGAACAGCTATACGTTGTGGGTGGCAAGGAGCTCAATTAATTATAGAATGTGAAGGGAAATCCAGGCATTTCCATGAGATGTTATTAAAAGACATATTGACTGAGCTTTCTTTACATGCTATGCCTTAGAAGAAGACAAAAGGATTTCCCTGGTATTGATTTGTTCCTGGAACTGGTCGACTTTAAGACATGAAGAATAACATAATGAGAGGTAGCTGGGTAGCAAACAAGAAAGAACGAATTGCTGCCACTGACACGCACATTTGTGAGCTTCCATAGATTATTGCCTTTTTCAATTTAGCATTTGTTCATATTGCTTGTCAGAAACCATTAAACCACAAAACAGGCTCTAAACTAAATTCAGCAAGCCTAACAGCTGTTCATCTACTGTACAAATAGTCACCACTTTCAGCTGACCCACTCAAAAATATTAGCAATGTTAACTAGCTGGTTGGATTTGCAATGTTCCTGTGAGGTACTAAATGCCCTGAACTGCTCCCAGGTAGGGAGGAAATACTCAAGCTTTTTGGAAGAGCAGGGTTTTCCCCCCTAGCGCTAAAGATATCCATCCCATGTTCATCTGCTGCATCCTATGTTGCAGCAGCTTTGCAGTTGTAGGAGGATGACCACAAGACCAGCCCTCCAGTCAGAGTAGCAAGATGAGGATGAGGTTGACTGTATGACAACCTGTGGGCTGAGGTGCCCTTAAACGACTTCGTGATGGTGGAGATAAACAAAAGCATCAGCTTTGTTGTGATGGCCTAATCCTGTCCATGACAGGCTGTTCTATAAAATCACTGTGTGGGGACCATCCATTTGGGGCTTGGAGGAAGGAGGGTCAATACTGCTACACATTGTGTAGACAATCAGCAAAAAGAATTTGGAAGACAGTGTATTTCTCACCAGTATTATTTATGTTGATATGAGGAAAGTAAGCAGCTCTGTAATAATAGTACCACACAACAGCTGTCTTCTTTCCACTACTGAAAGGGCTTGCAAACATAAGCAAATTGCTTTATGTGCATGCTTAACCGCTGTCCTTACAGTTATGGTTCTTCAAGCAGTTTTCTATAGCATTAACACTTTGACTACAAAACAATTTTCTGTTACAATGAATATATGCACAGCAGGCAAAATTGTCTCGATCTATAGATCCACAGCAAGATAGCTACCTTCATACTATGAGTTATGCTTTTTCTTGTGCTCTGGCATTTACCTTTTGATTTATCAGAAACCACCCTTGGTTTTCAGTTCTGAAATTTTGTGTATCAGCTGATTTTGCCACTTCTCTGAGACTCGTATGACAGCGAGTGTCAGGCAACAGAATAGTTCAATATGTAAATGATATTTGGGAAAATAGCTTACAAAATATCAATGGCAATTAGTTTCTCCACTACACTGATGTTCAGAGTTGAATGTCTAGATAAAGAACTGTTTTTACATTTGCTGTCACTGATATCTTCTAAGTTTTCACTCTTAGACTCATCCATCAGGTCAATGCTTCTGGGGAGGATAAATCACAGAGCTACTCAGAGCACTGGGACAGACTGCCCAGAGAGATTGTGGAGTCTCCTTCTACGGAGGTATTCAAAACCCGTCTGGACGTGCTTCTGTGTGACCTGGTCTAGGGAACCCTGCTGTGGCAGGGGGGTTGGACTAGATGATCTCTCGAGGTCCCTTCCAAATCCTAATATTCTGTGATTCTGTGATCCCCACTACATTTATAATTTCTAACCAGAACTAAATGTTTTCTCAATCTGGTGAGAATATACAATCTCAAAACAGTTCCTTTCTCAAATGCAAGCAAAATGCCAGAATATAGACGCATTTTCTGAAGGAAAAAAATACAAAATTTCCATCATGCCATTTGTAATATTCCATTAGTTTCTAAAAAGAACACCACCTTATCGTTACATTTTTACTTCACATTTGGTTTGGAATTATTTTGTTTTGAACAGCACAGATGAATTTTTCATTTTGTAAGATAGAGTATTTTAACTTCAGAATACCGAAACATATTAAGAATGAGAAATTCATTCAAATCAATGTATCATATAGCTTCCATTCCATCTAATTTAGTTTTGAAAGGAAAATATTTTCTTTAAAACTTTACAAATGTCTCTTCTAATTATTTATTCAGAGCTTTTAAAAGTGATTGTGTATGTTGCTTATATAGGTTATATCATTCCTGAGGAACAATTATGGTATATATAACACCTGAAGAAATGATATTTCAATATTAAAATACTGACTTATGACTATCAAGTTAACATAGATACCTGCAGCTAAACAGCATGATACAACATAAATCTTCTGAATAAATTGCAAAGGTTTTGGAACTTGTGCTTATGTTTCAAAACTATCTAAATTCTATTGAGAACTTGAAAACAGAATTCCCTGTTGCACAGTTCTTTTTTCCTTAGGCTATCAAATAACTTTGGCCTTTGGTTAACTATGATTGAGATGCATAAAACAGATCAGTCTTTGACTTAAGCAGTAGGAAACAACAAAGCTTATCATCCCACTTCTGCAAAGTAAAAGCAAATCCAGATCTGCTTTGAAATTTGGAGCTAATCAAGGAATCTGTCAAGGGGCAGGGCAGGGCCAACCATCAACCCAGTGAGAGATGCTCCCTATTACCCCCTCTTCCCTCCCACCATGGGAAGGGAAAGGGGGTAAGAGAGAGAGAGAAAAACTTGTGGATTGGAAAAGAAAACTACAATTATTTTAATGATAATAATGATAATAAAATGAAATATATACAAAACTAATACTGAATCCAAACCCCTCTTGATGGTACCTACATCACCATCACCACTGATACTGCGAAAGAAGGCTTCAGCAGCACACGTGGATCAGACTCAGTGGGCTGGATCCTGGAACTGGATTCAGGAATTTATGGATCAGGAATGAATGCAGAACAGACAGAGCTCTCCTCAGATGCTGGCCATTGAAGAAGAGCAAGAGAAAGAAGAAGGAATTGACCCTCAGTTTTATATCGACTATGACGTATATGGAATGGAATACTTAGCTGGTCAGTTTAGGGTCACCTGTCCTGTCCACTCCTCCCAGCAGGTGCAGCCTTTACTCTGCACCCCCTCAACGTGGTACACAAGATTTAGCAGTGACCATGGTCTGCATACCAGTCTCTGGTAGTGAATCTAAACATTGGGTCTTATCACTGCTAAAAGCAGGCAGTGTCTATGAAAACATGCTGTTAGTTTCAGAATGTGCAGTTACTTAGTAGAACTTTATCTAACAAGTAAAATCACTGAACAGAATTAATTCTGTTCCAGCCTAAACTAGGACAGAATCTAATGGAAGCACCTTTCAAAAAAAGCAAATATTTTGAGGTAGAGCTGGCTGGGAAGGACTTGTGCTTCTAAACAAGGAAATTATCTTCTGATTCTTTCATCTCTTCTCAGTGAAATTCCATATGTACATAACCTGAGATTTTTTTTATTATTCTTATTACCAACTACTTCCATGAACAAGAACTTGTGCAAAATCCTTTTTTTTTTTTGCTACCTGTTCAAGTAAATGGGGTAATATAATTTCAAGTCTGAGTATTAGCTCTTCCTCTCAATGGCTCAAATTATAATACTTAAGTTTCTTCAATATGCCCTCTATTTTTAGAAAATAATGGAATCAGAATAAAAAGATGAAACTTTCCACAAATGGAGACCCAGATACAACATGGATTAAGTCAATCAAAATCCTCCAGGATTTTTTAAACATTTTGCTTTGATTTTTTTAAATATCAATTTAAATTCCTAAATGAAAAGTCACTTGGACTAAAAATGTAACTTTTAATTTAAAAAATATTCAGGGAAACAATTCCATAGTTTCAAAGTTTTTCTTCTGTATCTTTTAAACAAATACTGTGTTATAAATAATCCCTTTAAAAAAAACAAACACAGAAACAAATAAAACAAAACAAACAAAAAGCCACCAAAAAATCCCACCAGCTTCGGTTTCATACTTTTATTCTTTGGGGAAAAATGTTGAAATAATATTGACTGCCTCTACAAACCAATACTAAAACCTGTAATAGTCACTGGTCAGGAAGATAATCCTCTCTCCTCAAGCTCTGACTCTGTATAATTACGCAAATTAAGGGGGATCTACTTAGCACTCTCCTTGTGATAAGTAACTTTCAAGAGATGATAATGCTCTGGTGTTACATGTGATGTGGCTGAGTGAATGAATGTAAAGTAGGAGGCTAAGAAACTGTTTTATCTAGTTTTTTCTTCCCTTCTGTTTTCTGTTTATGCTGTGACATTTTCTTGTTTTAGCTCTCTTCTGCTTCTTTTGAAATTAAATGAGATGCAGTAACTCAGAGACTACTGGCACTTGTGGATTAGTGAGACTAGTGTAAAAACAATTAGATGGGGGGGGAATACAAAAAAAAAACCCACCTAATCGCCTGAATGTTATTTTTAAAGAACTAATAAAAAATTCTACAACAACAATTTGCAGCAAAGGTGAGGTTTGATAAAGAAAGTCAGGCCTGGAAACTGAAGAAGAGAAGGTGCAGGCAAAGCATCTCCCTTGAGAAGGGAGGAGAAGAATGGATGGAGGAATACTGCGGCTGTAACAACACTGAAAGAATGGCAGCCTCATATATTCAGCCTCACCAGCAATCTGCCAGCTGGCACCAACATTTTCTAAACATATCCAGGATACTCAGAACAAGATGTTAAAAGCAATGTATTGTACTGGGTTTATACCAGGGAACCACAGACGTATTCCACCTGGATGCCAGAACAGTTAAGTCTCGTGTGTTGTACATGGGAGGACTATATTTGGAAACCCATTCTGACAACTACACTTCTTTGAGTTGTTGACTGTCAAAACCCAACTTGTATCTGTTTGAACAGGAACAAATCTCTCTAAACTTCATAAAAAGGAAAAGAGTATTTGCACTGTGATGTCCCTTTGCCAGCATCTATTCATGTGTCTCACACAGGTACACAGACTGGGAAATTTGAGATCCTATAAGAGAAAATCACTACAAGTACAGATATATACTTCCTATGCAAGTCATTAAACTAATCTGAAGCTTTACCTTGTGGTTTACTTTCTAAAGACCTCTATTTAAATCTGTGATATATTACTGATTTTGACTAAATATTTTTAATCTAACAATTACTCACATTAATTTTTAATCTGAGTACAAGATTTAATCTAACGTACTCAGAATGCTCTACTCCATGCTGTACTCTGTTTTGTTCATTTTGCAGTCTTATCTGACAGGATACAAATAAGCACTTTTAAAGGTACACCAGGGCAAAAATCACAAAAACTTCTTTTCTGTAGATTTAGAGATCCAAAGCCAAAATCACCACTAAGTCACACAAAACTCTCTAAGCTGATCACAAACTCCTGGCTGCTAAGGAAAACATTGTGTAGCAAATTACAGGCAAAACATTGCTCTTCTGCATCCTGAAAGAGAGTAAGCAAAACAGTATTTACTATCTGAGCAGTACTTCTGAGGACTGCATGCCTGGGAAAGACAGAGATGCAGGGGCAGCGACTTCATAAGTCTCAACACTGTTGTTCCCTGGCAGAGCTGATGAAAGACAAGAGACTGCATTTGTGTGTGAGTATCCACATAGTGGATCTTCTAGCCGGTCTTCCCCACAGGCTCAGGAAGCATTAGATTCCTATCATCCAGGTTTTCAGGTTAGTATACAAAATACAGACAGAGGAAGGCTACCAAGATGATACAGACTGTCTAATTTTAAGCATCTGACTTAAATGCCATAAATTGTACTCTGAGGGCATCTTCCTTCAACTGAATATGCAGAGAATTTGCCTGTCTGGGCTCAAAGCTAGGATGTAAGTGGTGTGTGCATGTTCTCTAAAGTACCTCTAAAGGAAGACAAGGTCCCACTTACAACTGTTAGCCGCTTGCATAGGCAAAGTCACAACATCTCTTCTTCCTTGAGACTTAGCCAGGACACTGGGTCTCAGGCAGCACTGTCATGCCCAAGCAAGAAGGGTACGAGCGCCACAGAGCATGGAGGAAAAGGATTAGCGGTCCTTCCTCCTCCTTAAAAGTATCAGCTCCCTGGGTCCTTTATACAAAACCTTTAATGGTTTAGATTTCTCTCTAATCCAAATACTTCACAATCACAGACACTCAGACTGCCCAGGTCAAACTTGGACTAGACTAATGTGCCTCCAGCTGTTAAGTGCTCTGAAATATACACATAGTGAATGCTTGCAGCAGATGGCATGGATACTGTAACCTGTAATGATTTTTTTCTCCTGTCAGAAAAGTGCAAAACCTGCAATAAGCATAAATTCACCAATTCTGGCACATGGGTTTACAGGGGAGGTGGTTCAGATACAGAGTCCCTAGTACCTCATTGTTTCGGCTTTCTGCAGGCCATGGCTGGGCAGAGAGCATATAGAGCCAGTTCTGCATTTCCTTCTAAATTTGTGAACAAATAGCTCTCTCAAGATCACCATTCCTGCCTTCAGCTAGCACTGAATGTACTGCCATTTGCAAAAGGTCAAACTAGATTCACCTGTGATTAATTCAATGAGTAGTTTGATTTTTACATTTACTGCTACACTTCAAAGCAAGAACTAAGAACACACTGTAAACATAACTCTTACCATCAAACTAATTCTGTAACTTATGGTTACAGAAAAAAATAAAGTTCCTTGTTTGAAACCAGATGCATTTTCAAGAGCTCTTCTACCTGGTTTTGTGCCCACACACTTCAGAGGTATCTGCTTGTTACATGCTGAGAACAGCTTACATGTTCCAGTTATAGGGGAAAGAGTTTTATGACTCTGAACTAACAGACACTGAGCAAAACTTGACTTTTCAGCTATCAAGGATATAAATATTTCTGAGATATGAAACTAAATGTTTGACTATAAAAGCAACATGAGGAAAAGGTTGATTCATTAGTAATCTAAATTTACATAAGATGTTTAACCATATCTATACCTAGAAATTTTAAAGAAATATATACATTTGATTTAAAGTGGCTCTTTTGGAAGAACAGATTGTTTTGATCAACCTTTTTAAGCTTAAGATAAAAGCCTCCAGAAGAGCTGCTAAACCAGAGAGGGTGGACACTTGAACAGCTAAGGAACTTTCTCCAACCAACTAAAAGCAATTTAGGGAAGGAAGTGCTCAATCAAGATTGACATGAAAAAAAAAAAAATTGAAAACATTAATTACTTGTATCTTCTGCTACACTGTGACAACTTTCTTCCCTGAACCAAACTGCTCTCCTTGCAAGCAGTAGTATCAGACAAGACTCCTAAATCAGGCTCTTGCTTGTTAACATGGCACATGGAGTCTTCTACCCTGGCAAAACTTATGTGAGTAAGAGACTGTTGTTCTTTACCTGGAAACCCATCTGGTTCTATAGTGCTTCTAAGTGGGATTCCCAAACTCCTTAGACTCTGGGATGTTGAATGTGCAATGCAAGGATGAGAAGACTGGCGAAAGAAGACTGCAATGAAGTGGTTTGAGGTGGTTTGGGTTTTTTTTTTCAGTAAAGTAAGATCCTAGTGTAATATTTTAATACTGAGAGTTCTTAGACCTCTTGAAGAAGTTTTAGTTTTCTATGGTTGACACAGAGAGCAACTGGAGCAACTTAGTGTGCAGATGCAAAACGTATTGCAAAATGGTCACTTAGCCAGACATGGCATTAAGCAATATTCTAAAGTGAGATCTGTATCTTTGCATTTCAATAACTAAAATCCTACCTACTAACTAAATCTTAACCTGACAGAATTGATTAAGTTCCTCAGGCGTCATTAGTGTTCCCCAAGTAGATGCTGTAAGGGTTTTTCAGTAATTATTTTTTGCAGTGTTATCACTGTAACTTCACAGATATAAGACACAAACAACCTATGTAAAATGTTAGTTAGAACAAGCTGTAACATGTTTAAGTGCAATCTACACAGAAAAGACAAAAGCCTACATCAAAACAATTCATTATTTTCCCCTCAAGTAACAATATAATTTGCTATGTCCCAGAGCATGTTTGCAACAATACTTCTATGCAGAGAGCTTAGCTCACACTCAATCTCAAACACCTTGCACCCTTAAGCTTTAAGCCTTAATTCATAGAGCTTGCTACTTGCCTGCCAGGAATACTGAACCAAAATTCAGGACTGGGGTTCCTTGGTGTTCCGTATCATTGAAGGTGAATGTGAAAGTAGCCAGACTTGAATCCCAAGCAGTAATCTCTCTTCATATTTGCTCATTTGAAAATCAGTTCTAAAAGGAAAACCTACTTAAATGAATAATTTTGCCTCCTATTCTCTTTCTGTAACTGACCCAAACTCCAGCCTTTCATTTGACGTTCACCAGAGTCTAGTGGATTGCCTCCCTCTTTACATCCACTGACAGTTACTTTTTCTTCATCTGCTTATTTCAAGTTTTGCAGCATGTCTAGTCAGACATCCATTTATTACAAGACAGGTAAAAGATACCAGAATTGCAGACTGACACAGAGTGGGTTATAATTGAAAGAGTCAACGGAGAATCTCACAATTAAATAAGAGAAATACCTAGGAAGAAGAAGGGTTTGACAATAGTCATTTTTGTCAAAGCATCATATTTGAAACAGTGGAAAAAGACAGTGTCCTTGGTACTGGGAAATTCTGTCCTTTCTGCCAAGAGGGATTTGTAACTTTCCTATCCTACAGCTGAAATTCTGCAGTAACCTCCACAGACCCATGCTGCTGTCAGGGCCTAGACAATTTTCAGAATCATCCATAGGCACAGTTTCATTACCAGAATAGCAACATAGGCAGCACCCTGCAAAAATTGAGGTATGTTCTATGACCAAAAGCACACTGCTGCAATTTACCACATATTTCCCTAGCAGTGCCTGGGCTAAGTAACTATCTTTCAGGATAGTTTATCCTTTATCCTTTAGGATCCTGGAAAGCCACAAGACATCTTTCCTGTGACTGCTCAAGCCACTGTGCTACCTTGGTATGTTCTGTTACCTGGAGACAGGGGAAAAGCCATGAGGAACAGGGAGCTGCTGTGGCTAAATACAATCCATCCTTTTAAAACAGAGTATCCTCAAGACCCTGGAAATATATGTTGCACTTCTGCAGGTGCTTCCCTGTCAAGCAGCACTGATTTCTCCCTGCACATGGAGGAAAAGTCAAGCAGTATGACACAGATACTTTGAAAGGGCCTCAGTCTTGCAGAGATGTAAGAGGAAATGTAGATCTGTGGTATCTACTACAAGAGGACTTCCTCCAGTTATACCATATATAAGAAAGCCAGAACTGCAAATTTCCCTGAATATGTTTTTGATTACATAGCCTAGAGATAGTTGATGAGACTTTCTGAACACATAATATGAGCAAGAAACAGCTCCAGATATGTGTGCACACATAGAATATAATGAGCCTTTACCCTCACTATTTTCTGCAGACAGAAGCATTTGATCACACAGGCCAAGAGAAATTAAGTGTGTGACTATAAACAAAGCCAACACCTACCTTCAGGTTGGAGCAAGGTGTTGGGCTTCAGTCAGAAGGCTCCGGTCTCTCAGGTCTTACATTAAACATTTTAAAGAAGTATTTGCTCTTAGCAGTCAGGCATGTACACATACAGCAACATCAGAACAGATCTGATGCTCACAAATTAATAACAGGTTTAAAACCCCACAGTTTTTCCTGATGGAAGCCTAGTATTCTGTAATGGGTTAAACTGCTGTTAGGGGACAATATCTACTGTGTTATAGTAATCTGAGTTTCAGTTATGGGTATTTTTCATGTTAGTCTCTTAAACAATCTCTGTACAAAGTGCCACAGCTTGTCTTAAACCTGCTGTTTATGGAAGTGAAAAGATTTCCAGGTATGAGGAATATACAATATTCTCTATTGTAGATCAATAAATAATAATACTTATGATAAGATATGATGTTTTATTTTTCATGTATTTAAGTCTATATATTGTCTAGTATTGTTTCACTGTTTTCTCATCATCAAGATTAACATTAAATCAAACAATGAATTATTCATGAGGTGTGAATAAATGGAATTAGCCTTTCTAGCATTCACTCTGTAAATCACATCTTCTGGATAAATGCCTTTTTTTTTTGCCTTTTTTTTCAGATGTCTGAACACTAGAAATAATGACCTGGCTTGCAGCCTTGCTAGATTAGCTCTTGTTAGGGTGATATTTTTAGATGAACACAGGTCTCATCAACCACGACATGTCAGGTCTGCTATCATTCCTGTCAGCTTTGTAACTTGCAACAGTTTGCCTCTCCAGCCCTAAACTCTACCCTCACCCCTAGTAGCCATGGTACCTGAAGCTCAGATGATTTGTTGAGCTTGACTCATTATCTACTGTGTTGTAACAGCAGTTAGAAACTGAATGACATTCAATTAAAATGGTATTAGCAGCTCAGGAGTGATTTTGTTTAATTTACTCCTACTCAGATGTAAAAACATTAGTGACTTTTTTAATTGGACCTCATAATGTCTAACTCCTACTCAAATGCAATGAAATTAAAGACTTTGGTGGCTAAATACCGCTTAATTTACTCCTACCCATCTATAATGACATTAAAGATGCTTTAGGGTAGATATTGTTTCCAATCATTTATATTCAAAAGAAATCTGAGCTTATAGGTACTATTATTGAGCATATAATAAAATCATACCAGAAATGTATCTATACAGTAGGGGATAGTTGGTTACAAGTAATATTAAAAAGTAATCATTCATTTTTAATGCAAGGATATTAAAAAGTAATGTTAAACATAAGAATTTGTGAAGTTTTCTGTTCTTCACAGCTTCTTCAAGGACCCAATCCTTTCTTAATTCAGTGTGTAGCTTTACATGAAATGTTTTTATTAAATTGCACATGGTATTAGATTTTTCTTAAGCAGTATTTATATGATAAATCCAAGGCTGACTTGTGTCATTACAGGGATAGACAGCAAAGCACACTTCTCAGGAATGGGGTTCACTTTGCTCTGCAAATGTTTGTAATACAGCTTAATGGATTCTTCTAAAGTTCAAACATGCTAAAGGAGTATGTGCATCTCTGTCACATTTACACTACTACATCACCTCCCTTCTCACTCCCTTGATATATGTCTTGCACTTAGTTTATGCTTTTGGCTTCTAATTTTACAGTTTGTAACATTGATAAGGCTGGATCATCAGATTCTTTATGTCTCTTACTCATAAAAATTCCATTGATTTGGCCTTTGATACATTCCTCTCTTCCCCTTTCCAGTCTTAAAAAGCAAAATCATTATTAAAAATGCCTTCCTTCCCTTACAGGAACTTCTAATTATTAAAATGAAAAGCATTTACAAAATTTCAGATGCAGATGAGAGGTTTACTTTTGAGATGGCAAAAAAAGATTGCTCCTTTTATCTTGTGCTCTTGTGTAACATGGCTATGGAGATGTTCAAATGGAAAGGCCTGTTCCAGGTAGCTAGCATGAACCATTGCCAAAGGAGAGAGGACATACTTCTGTTCTCCCCTTTTGGCTACACACTGCCAGCATTCTTTTCCTGCTGTCTGGTGGGTGGTTCAATGAGTCTGTTTCGTCCTGCTTTTTAAGTGGTGGTGCCTTACAGAAGTTTCCTTTCATTCCAAATGGAATATGGTCCCTTGAACTCTTGAAAAGCAAAGTCCATTGGAAATTCATGGTCCCTGATTCATTTTCTGATTCTGAAGCACAAGCCAATGCATTACTTCTGGATTTCTTGTGTTGCAAACTGGCTTAAAATAATTTATTAGCTTATAATACTTTCAATAAGTCTAAGGTTTTATAGTACAAAGATGTTTTAAACTTGGAAAATGTTTACATGTCATTTTGTAATTCATTCCACTTTAATCTGGAATTTGGACACGGGAGGATTTATAATAATTTTCCCTGGGCTTGAGCTTGCAAGGAGTGAAGCAGTGTGGACTTGAAACACCAAGGAGCTTCAACACTCTTTCAGAGTATTCATGGCATCATCAACTATATAAGCACTCAAAGCAAAGCACCAGCTAACACAGATCTTTCATGTGTCTTTGGTCATTTGTCAGGTCACACAATAAAAGGGACCACTAGGGATCAACTCTGCTCAGCTGGATCTGGGAATTGTATTCCCTCATACAGTTCCTTTGGATACTGTGCCCAACTGACTGGTACTCTGGCCTCAGACATAGTATCATGCCATGCTGTCTCTCCTGCTCTACAGCCTGACCTGCAAGATGGGACTGCTCTAGGAATTCATGCACCATGAACTCATGGACATGGCTCAGCTATCAAGAGAGAATCACTACAATTGTATAAAATTAACTTGCTGCTAGTATTTAGCATATTTACTGATGATTTATTTATTTGTCTCCACTTAAACTGGTCAACAGGGACCACTGAACATTTGATTTTTTGTTGTCACTACAGCTTTCTCTCACTACTTTCTTCTGCCATCTCCTTCCCTCAAATAGTCTTTGAATAACTTATTGCCAATGAGCATAATGCAAGAGAGAGGAAGCAGAGTTACAACGTGGTGAGAAAACTGAACCTCCATGCATAGTGTCTGCAATAGGGAACACCAATAAAACACTGTAGGAAAGAAGGTGGATATTAAAACCAGTGATTAACTGATCAAATTGTGACATTCCAGAATCACTGAAGACTGAAAAGTGTAAAAATATACAAGGACTTCTAAATGGCTTCCATGTCTCAGATATTAAAGGAATCATTAACAGAACACAGTTCTAAATACCTTGCACATATAGTGAAAATGACTCAATATCATCAATTCAGGTGTGAAATGACAAATTTCGAGATACATAGCCAAGTACATATTTAACTGCAATGGAAGCCTCACAGGGTGCAGCACAGTAAAGCACAAAGACTCAGATTTAATTGTAGCATTTTGTGGACTCCCCCTGAAGCCTGAAATCTTTTTGAAGCCAAGGATACTATGACCAGGATGAAGTCTTTTAATGGACTGAGACTTAAATGCCTACACTGTACAGAGATGCTTTATATTAACAAGATATTTGTATATTAACAAAAAGCAAGAGAGAACATACATCTTCAGCTCTAAGACAGGCATCTAACATGTTCAAATTTAAAATGCCAATTAACCTTCATCTAGATCCCTTGCTTCAGTAACATGGGCTACAAGTAGACCACTTCCCAATGGATAAAGTCCTCACCAACTACAGGAAAGGGCACTCTAGTATGGGCTAAAGCACTGCTGATCAGGCAATCCCATTTAATCTTGATAAGTTGACTGCAACACATTTAAAAGGCACTTTAATTCTCATTATGGGTTCTTCACCCATTGTATTAAGCACTCAGGCTACATCCTCTCACATCTAACTTCATTTTATAAAACCATTATTTAATATATGTGATAACAAACCTCATGCTTACATATTTCCTAGTTTTCCTTGTTTTCTCTCTCTAGCACCTCAACTAAATGAAATGTTCCTGTTGCAAGTAGTTCAGATTTTTTTCAGGAAAAGAGGAAGATACTGCAATTTCCATGGTGGAAATTTTAATAAACAGCACCCTCAAGAGGATTAGAACTCACTTCCTTCACTGTTTGGTAAAAAAAAAAAAATAATTAAAAAAATCAGTTGCTAGGCTACCACTTTTGAATAGAGCCAGAATAATTTCCAAGGGTTATTTAAGGTGTTTAACTACAAAACAGATAATGTGTGGGAATTAGTGTGTGCAATATTACCGCCAGTCACAAGTGCTACTGTGATGACCCTGAGGCATCTGCATGGTTTAGTGTGAAGCTGAGGCTCACCAAGATCAAACAGGCAATCAGTTCTCATTATCTGATGATACTTTAAGGAGATGACTTTGGGAAGGGATGAGCAGACAGGCTGCTTTGGGGCTCCCTGCACATCTGAGAAAGTCCTTGTAAGAAAACCTAATGCAAAGAGAGGTCTCAAGTTTTGTTCTGAGGGTGATGAGTCCTATGGCCATACTGGCTTGTGGGCTGAAGGCATGAGTGCACACCTTGACTGCTTCCTTACACTACATTGGGATGATACCCAGACATACTGTGGACATTTGGGAAAGAAGCATGGCAGTTATAACCCATACTGGGTGACAGGATAACTGACTGGAACTAAGGGCACACTGCCAGTGTCCTTCTTCCCCAGGATAGACAGAAGGTCATTAGCTGGGGGCAGCTGCTAGGAAGATCACAGCCTTTGTCCCTGTAAATCTCAGCCTAAACCAAGTCATCTTCAGATTCTTCAAGGAGAGCAATTCCTGTGATATGTCTGGATTTAGTAGTGAAGAGATCTCAAAAATCAGATCTCAGGCTGAGGAAGAACCACAATTTGCACAGCATTACAAAAGTCACTCTGGTGTTCCATTCTACCATATGATGAAGTGTATATATTTTCTTCACAGAAGTGACACTGTCCAGATGTCTTTTTTCCCTTCCACTCATTCTTTCCAACTGAATACATATCACGTCAATACCACTAAAACTGATTTGCTGGCTTCTTAGTGATATCTTCACCAAAAAGGAAGATTCCCAAGAATACTAGAACACTCTCTGTTAAATACAGCAGTAATTTACAGAGTGAATAAGTTTGATTCCCATTTGAATGTTTGTCTCCAATGTGTTGACAATGATCATTAGGTTTAAAAAGAATCTTTCAAAAAATAAAATAAACCACTGAGAATGAAAACACAATTAAATAATTCAGAATAATTATTTTACACTTAACTTAGTAAACTGATTTTCAAAAGGTAGATGCTGGATTCTCACTCTGCTGCACAATTGCACCCTGAGTTTTTTGTGTTGACAAATCCTGTTATTTAGCCTTTTTGTTTTAATTATGAGCACTTTCCCCCTGCTTATCAATTTTTAGGAGAACAACTACGGATTAAAAAGATATCCCTACCATTTAAAAGTCACTGTGATCTAAGGAAGCCTAAGCAAAGATAGCCTTCTGAAGAGTAGCCAGATTCATGCCTAGTGTTGTTTCAGAAGAGATGGAGTACCACACACAGATGTGACTTGGGCTGTCAGCGAGCACATTTAATACATCTGCTAAAAGGACTCTGTTTTGTCAAATCAGACCTGACAATTGAGAATTCTTTTCACAGTTACACTTTGGTACAAAAAACTATTCTGAAATTACTTTTAAAAAGGATTTTTATTGCTTTTTAAAAAGATCTAGATGCCTTTCCTAAAGCTAGAAATTAGATGACACATATACGCTGAAGAAAACTTGGGCAGAAATAACTCATATCTGATCATTATTTCCTGGAACAACAACAAACAGCTGCTTCTCTGTGGCCATGCTGCTTGGCTGTAGCATTAACTTAGATATCAAAACTTTCAGGATTCACATTAATGTAAGATCCACAGATTATCTGCTATACACACATGAATGGCTCTGGTCCCATTATTCTGAGATAATTCATTTCCTCCCCTTCTCCCAATTTTTACTGCCTTTTCTTAGCATGTCTGGCCAATTTTCTGACATGAAAGCCTTTCTAAAGCATACTGACTGCTTACTTTACTTGCCATGTAAAGCAACATTTGTTGATTATTTTAAAGTCCATATGTATACACGTCTCTCTATATATGGGCTCCATATGAATACAAGAGGCTAATACATAGCAAGTACCTCTGTCTTCTAATTGCTTTACTAATTTTGAGATAAAAATGGGCAGGGAATTTTTGCATAACTGTTAATTAAGATTTCTTTTACACCCTTCCAGAGTAGTGTAATATACTGGTGTAGAAATACAGCTTAACCTACATTTCACACTCAGCCATATTCCTTTTTATGCAGTAGTTAACAAAAGGTGTTCATGAATCAGCTGAAAATCTCAATTCATAGTTGGATGACACTTTTCCTCAACTAACAACAATCCTCAGTTACAAATTCCAAACAGGAAGAGCACATCTGTGAAAAACAAGCCTCTTAAACTGAACGACTGAATAACAATGATGTGTGGGTTGTGCTTTCTCTGCAGCAGACTCTGAGAAGACCTTTCTGTGAACAGCTATCTGGTAACAATTGAAGACGCTTTGGTGTTCCTACTTGCCTCCCACGGCCCTTTGTATCAGCAGCTCAGCAGAGAGAGTCTGACAGCAAGATTCCTTTGTCATTGGAAATTTCAGGTACTGTAACACAGCTCAGTGATGCACAAAGGAACCTCTACTGAGAGACTGTGTTTGTACAGAAGAGACAGCAATTTCTCAATGGCTGTTTCTCAGTGTGTGGCACAAATGGTTATTTATGAGTTATCTCAACTAAATTGCGCCCTGCTAAGTAACCTTTCATCACCATGATCTCCCTGATTTGCACACAGCAGAACTTTCATTTCCAAATAAACAAACTAAAGCCCTACACCACCTCTCTAAAGCCCTACCTATGCTCTTCACAAGAACCTATGCCACATAAAGTTCCTCTCCCTGTTAGTTGTAAATGTAAGAACAAACCACCTGTGCTTAAAGCACCATTGAGTTCTCCAAGAACATGCTGAAAACTGCAATGTGTGAGTGTGTAAAAATGGAAAGAAATAGAACAGAATAAAGTTCGTCTTCACATCCAAAGCTTACTGTAAGAGACATTTTCCCATCATTCTATAGGCCCATTCTTAGACATTGGATCTGAATATAAAAATGTAGAAATATGAATGTGAGCAAATCATTCTCAACTTGCAAGCTGCAGTCTGCCATAAACAATTCCCCACCTCCCTTCTTTTGCTTCCATAATATTAAGGAATAACTAAAAGCATTAGCAACACTTCATTCATCATATCAGAGACTGCTGCAGAGAGAAATGACAAAAATATCAGCACTGACAAATTCACATTGCTCTCTTTCCTCAAGCCCCACATCAATATTTACATAATCCAGAACATAAACACAAGGAACTTTCATAGTTCGTCCCTGAAAGAAATTCCCTTTGGCTGTGAAAAAGCAGACCTCCCTAGCCCAGAGGAGCAGACTGAAGCCCTGCAAAGCTTCCCACATCAAGACAAGGGCCACACATTTTAGAGAGATGTAACAAACCCTTTTAATTTTGCAAAGTTCCCTTCTATCTCAGCAGACGGCAAGTTCCAAAAACACTTCAATGCCATGAGAAACAGGCTCTGCTCTGCTCGCTTTCCTTCTTGCCAAAACAGGCTACAATTTTCCAAATACATGAGACCATTTTTTCCCAACCACTTAAAATCCCAGTCTCTGGAATGAGTCTGACAACAGTGAATTTATTTGGACTCTTCTACCTCATTGACATTCTAGAGCTCCAGGCTGTAGCATAATCTCAGCATTTTTCTCTCCTGAAAAACAGATGCTACTAGGATGAAATAACTTAAAGTGCTCTGCAGCAATTGCCACATTCCCAAAGACAACTTCTCATCTTTTCCATCAAAGAAAATGATGAAAATAGAATCTTTCTATAAACTCTTAAGAATTCCTATCCATGGCTTTCCATGCCCTCACTTGACACTATTTGTCCAGCTGCAATTAAAGATTAAAAGATGAAGCCCTGTTTAAAGTCACCAAACCTCTGGTGGGTTTTCTCCTATCCCAAATCTGTGAATGTGAAGGAAAAGAGCTTGCTTTACAGAAAAGATTGGAAATCTTGCCTGTTAGATGCAATGTGTTATTATAGTGATGAATTGCATTGTCTAAAAGTCAAAGCACAGGTCTCTGGGGTACAACCCACTGTTCTGTTCGTGCTATCTGTACAAGGGGCACTTGTATCTAGTGCTTCTGATTTCCCCACCCATAAAACCATGAATAAATAACTGCTTAACACAGATGTTTCAACATTCATTGCCTTAGCATTTGCAAGCCTTTATATGTCCTAGGCTAGAGAGCACTCACAAAAGCTGGAAGTAATAACAGTTTAGACGATATTTTCTGCATTTTTTTCGTCTCGTTCTTAATTTTGAAGGACAACTGCAATTGCAGTTCATCCATTTAGGCTTATCCTAAAGTCATTATTTGTTATGATGCTGTTCCTGCCTTCAGCTACAAAGAAAATTACTATCCCTACCCCCTCACAGGCAGGATTAACAGCCACAGAAAATGAGTTATGGCTAGTCTAACTGACAAGAGCTCAGAAGCAAATTCATTTTTAGAAGTCCACCTAAGCCCAGGAAAGAATTCTGTACCTTGTGTCTTCTCAATTCTTCCTTATGGCTATGTAAAGAAAGTCCACAATGTGTTTTTCTTCATCATCAGTCTGCATGCTTGAGACATATGCTGAGACCTATTGATGCTAAATGTAGTATGTGAACTAAGTGGTGTGAATAAGTGATGCAACACTATACAGAGCTTGTGCATTCACAACTTTTTTTTGATGTAAAGAATGTAATAAAAATATTGTTAGCACAAGTATATCATTTTATTTATAAGTGGAATAATAATTACTTTACTTAGATCTCTGTTGATCTCCAAGTAAGGAGGCCAGAGGGGAAAAGGGCCTGGTGGTCAGTGAGAATATTTACAAATACATGTGTACCAAATGGGTAGTAATACCATATAATACCACATAAAATATTCCTTAAATCTATAATTTCACCTTTCTTAACAGAATAGGTGCCAGATGGGCTTATTTTTTCTGAATTTAGTTTAGAAGGTTCACAGATCCTTGCCTGACTGTTTTTAATGCCCTTATCAGTAGATTGATGGGTATGCTTATCCACCTTGCTCAGAAACAAGCCGTTATCCAAGTGGCTTATGACTGCTATTAACTTTTGTCCACTAGACACTGGTGAAGAAATCATCCTTGAATCTGCTGAAGGCAAGACATTGGGGGATAAAAATATAGACTGGATGCTGATACACTGCACAGTGTTTTTACAGATTCATACCATACAATGATGATCTCCAAGCAGCCTTCCAAAGTGCTAATATTTCTGTTTAGAGATGAGTGTACAGCTTGCAACCCTTTGAAATCACAAGCCATGTTAAAAACCATGGGACATGTCTGTTCTGAAAATATTTTGAAGAGATCTGGGGTTTTAAGTTGTAGTGTAAAAATGTACTTACCTATCAGCAGCTGCAGTGGAAAATTGATAGTGTTCTCCATGATTCACAGTAATCAATAAATGAAAATGAAATAAATTCTCACAAAAAGTGAGAGAAGACATGAGGTAAATAAGAGATATACAAGAGCCTCAGCTTTTCAACATGGGACTCTAGACCACTGTAAGTGCACTTCGTGTCATATACAATGAGTGAAGCATACTGCAAGTCATATGGAACATTCAGCATGTTACAAATGAAGCACATGTGTTCTGATGTGCTTTGCACCAAACTCTGAGTGCAAGAACACACACAGCTGAAGACCCACTTATGCACTCCTGCCACCACAACTAGCTCCACTGAGATTCATTGCACAATAAAGAATTTCTTACACAGATCAAGGCTGTATGATCAGTGCCTTAAATGCTTCTTACCATGAGTACCAGGAAAAAATGGCACATCTCTCTAAGTTTACCTGGACAACATGTTCTTATCTTGCTTCATGAACCAAAGTCCAAGGATTTAAAGTTGGAGGTTGTTCTTTTTTAATCTGGAAAGTCTTCATATGTTTAACAAAATACTACGAGCATAAACTCAAGTCTTACTGTCTTCAACACCTCCTCTGCCAAACTGAAGTAGATGCCTTGCTAGATTAGGTCATATGTTACCTTTCCATGCTAAAAAAGTAGATAGGAACAGTGACTTACATTTATTTTAATACAATTGTGTAATTGGAGGTTTATAGAGCCATGCATAAAGCATCTGTTATTCCACCTATAACGAAACTGATCCATTAACTCTGACAATATTTTGAGTATGTATTTTGTTACCAAAGCATTCAGACACCTTATGAATCATCCTGGCATTATGAGAGTTAACAGAATGCTATATATTTTTCAGGATTATTAATATTTAGTGTCGTTCAGTAAATTAAAAAATCAAGTTTAACTAAGGTTAAAAATATCTGATGATACACTACAGAGATGATTGTAAATGTATATTAATGAAGCTTTACACAATTGACTGGATATCTCTTCGTTAATCACTCACAAAACCATGCCAAACATATATCAAAGACTTCAGCTCCTTTTTCATCCAATCTTCCGACATTTCATTATTATGGTTACCTGATTAATGGATGCAATAATATATGTGGCATGATATGATATGTTCACATTAAATTTTAATCAAATATTACTAAATTCAGAAAACATTAAGTAAATCATGACTGATGAGGCAATATTGCTGTACTGTCATATTGATGGTTAGAGAAACTCACTATGGAGAGTTACAGATTAAGGAAGAGAAGTAAATCTTATGAGGAAATAGAAGTATCTCAAGTTTACTAGTTGGTTCTTTTAAAATTGCCTTCCAGCCAAAGGCTGACTATTAGATCCATCAAAAGTATTCCAGTGTCTGTAATTGATATGAATGTTTTGTTTTCTTCTGCTGCAAGTTGTCTTATTCTTTCAAAAGCATGGATTAACATACACACTGCACAAGGGTCTTGCCCAAAATTTGATGGCCTGTGTAGTGAAACAAAACATTATTCCTCACCGCAGCTAGGAAAATTAGCCCAAATCATTTAAAACCTTGCTATGATCTGAGAAGCAGGGTGTCAGGCACATTGAATACACTTGGTCATTTCACTTTTACCCAAGTTACACTATTGACACCTTGCAGAAGGTGGACAGGTGATAATAGGGTTAGTGTTCACAGCCTAGATCTGCAAAGGTAGGGTAGTTTCACCCTTGACAACCAGAGTATGTGCATCTACTGCTGCAGACAGAAGCTTTTGTTTCAGCTTTAAGTCTGTAATGAAACTGTTCATCTTAAAATTTGGAGCTCATATTCAGCAATAATTCTATACTGTGCTTTTAACTGGCAGCAAGGAAATAAAACACTGAACTGGCTTTTTACTGCTGTGTTTCGATTTCAACTTGAGAAAGAGCTAACTGTATTTATCTACTTACACTTTCTGTTGCAGTATAAAGTCAGAAAGGATCTGCTTATGTTGTCCTACACATTGGACATCCATCTCCCCCTCATTCTGCCTCGTAACAGATTTCAAGGCATTATTCTTTCTTATAATGACCAAGTTATTTAGCTAGAGAATAAATATCTTATGAAAGATAGATGACCCTTTGGAAGCTAAATGATGAACCTTAAATACCAATACTGAAGTACTAGCTAAAAAACTGCAACAAAACAATTCAAACAATAATCTCTACTGTAAATATTTATTCCAAAGAAAGTAGAGTTCCTAGAAATAGATGTTGTCAGGGGTTAATTCTAAACTTCCAGTGTTATAATCCATGACCATGCTTGCATAGAATTTCAGTCCCATGGCACAGACTAAACAGCTCTCTTCTTTCATTTATTTGTACCTTGAAAACAGAAATTAAAGCAGTCCTGTCATATTACCATCTTTTTGGTAGACTCTGATGCCAAGGTATCAGATGTCACTGGATTGTGTTTTGAGTATGTAAAGCAGTGTACAAGTGCTGCTTAACTGCTTCATTAATTGTATTCAAATATGCAGTGCATTGCATAGCACTTGTCATGGGACCTTTCCAAAGTCTGTTAGTTTCTTCATGTCCTGGTTTCACTTTCAATCCCTTTTATTATCTTGGAAGACTGTAAGGGGTGTAAGACTGCCTTGTATGTGGACATGCTCACAAGCAAGAGAAATCTCAGCACTAGTGCACTCCAGATGAATACTACTCAATTCTGCAAATATACTCTGACTTTAAGAGCAATAAATATTTATGTGTTCATCTGGACATTTGTTTGATTGGGGGTTTTTTGGAGAATTTGCTTTTTCTAGAAGTCACTCCATATAAAGTATTTTAAGGAAAAGCATAGAGATAATAAAGGGAGAGAAGAAAGGAAATTAGAATGTTAAAATGGATACAATGACATTAATGACCACCAGGGATCAGCTGGGATGGAGCTCTGAGTATTGATGCATCTTGGTAGCTCAGCTGAGCTACTGGTTTCACACTGGTTAGATCTATGGCACAAGGATTTCAATTAAACACCTTCTTGCTGTAAAAGTGGGTCTGGAATTTTTTTAAGTGTGACTAGCTCATATAATGTGAAGAGTTACAAAAATAATTAAAGCAAATCACTAAGCTATCTTCCTCCATACCCAGATAAGTTTTGTATAGTTATAAGATTAAAAAGTACAAAATTCCTGTGAGTGTAAGCCCTCATAAAAATGGAAGAATACATCCAAACCCACAGCTCTTTCCTCAGGCAAACTCCCACTGGTGTTGGCACCTCATGCAATGCAGAGAAGAGTGCAGACACTTCAAACAAAATTGCCTGGAAAGGTTTGATTCACTCTTACTTGATTAATTGAATGAGTATATTATAAGTCAGTCTTGCAGCTCTTGCTTTTCTAAGGAATGGAAACATACCAGAAAAAAAAGAGGTAACTCGAGGTCCTCAGTAAACTTTAGATCATAGAGCATGGGGTTATAGCTCAGGCCTCCCAAAAAACCTGCTGGCTTTAACTAGAAACCTCTGTTAAAATCAAGGTCCAGCTTCTAACGACCCAGCATAGCATGTAGCCTACCAGGTTGTGTCAAACATCAAACCTCTTGTCAGAAAGTCAGCTTGACATGGGCCTATTGCTTTGCATTTCAGTCAGAGAGAGGAAAACCAAAACAAACCAGATATTCTGATTTCTGACTGAGCACTCAGGATAGGTGATGTTCCCTGGATTTTAAAAAAAAGAGACAATTTGCATGGGCAAGGAAGGGAATAATTTTCTGTCCAGATGAAAAAAAACACAGCTGTGGAGTTAGGATAAGGAGTCAGTTTAGAGAGAGACAGGAATTAGTGCTAGTGATGCAAGAACAGAAACTTCATATCCTTTAGAAAAGGAAAGCTGCTAAACAAACCTACTTTTGTCCAAGCTTTTTAAATCTGCAGAAAACAAAACTGAAGGGCCTTTTATTTTTATGGATAGGGTCAGCTGAGAGAAGCATTATTAGCTGCCTGCTGCAGCATTTAGGAAGGCAGTAGGAGAAGCAACCACACAGCACTGGCCTTTGCAAAGATGAGCATGAGTGAATCAGCAGATCTGAGTTGGGGAGATAAAGGCAAGCTTGGGGGCTACAGGAGAGAGGGGATTTGTGGGAAGGGTGGGAATGTGATCAAATGGAGGGTGTTAGCTTTACAGTGGAGCTGTAGGAGAGAACATGCATTAAGAAGCATTAGGAAGAAACTGGACAATGGAGCACGAGTGAAAAACAGGCATCCTCGCATACCCAAGTTTGATTCCTTATGTCCAGTTTCAAATGGTCAGCTCTTTCTGACCCACATTTTTGCCACCAGAAATACTCCAGTCCTAGTCAATATACAGGAAAAAGTCAGTATATCAACTGTTCACCATTATGCTATCAAAACATACTGAAACATAGGAAAGTTTCTGCTCGGCTTAATACTGAGAGCTGATGAATACAAAGTTTTCCTGGTATCTCACACCTGGACAAAGCAATGCAAGGAATACTACTTAGCCTTTCACCATTCCCACCAGCTCCTTTACCTAAATTAGTTGTACTGAGCAAAGAAATTACACTATAAATATAATTAGTTACTTGGAACCTGATCTAAAGCCTAATGAAATCAGCAGAAAGCTTACAGAGAGAACGAGCTATAAAGAAAATATTAGTTTGATTGCTGTGGGCAAAACTACTTTCAGATCTAAGCAGAGGATTTAGCTATTTCATTCTGCAAGCAATGAGAAAATATCTTCTTGATTCTAAAACTAAAATAAAAGACCTAATTAATTCTAGAGCACCACAGTCATATACATTACCTCTTAGTATGCAGGAATCCAATAATTCCTTTTTTAAACAGCAACATTTAAAAACACATTTAATTTAAATGGTTGTGGTTCCTCTTTTCAGTAAACACATATGAAGGCATACATTGTGTTTAAATATAATAAATACAGCTAAAATCATGCATCTGGGTCAATCCTCTGCATGTAATCAGGATTATGAAAATTTAGTTTTTCTTATCTTTTTCAATAAATGGTCTATGTACAGATGACTGGAAATTTATTCAGACATGGTCTTGGTTGTATTCTTGCTTTTTAACTCACCAGTTCTTTCTTCCCTGTAAATCCGGTTTCTCATTCTATCAGTTGCTCTGGTAGCTAAGGCAAGTGCCTAGCTGTGGTTGCTGATTTCTAAGCTGTGCTGAAGTACTTTCAGAAACAAAATTCTCATGACAGGGCATTCTAATTGCAAGTTTTCTGCCCATTTTAATGAGTCACTCTTTTGGTTTTGGGCTCTGATTGCTGACCACATACAATTCTAAGGGAAAAGGTCAGAGAGGACCTTGAGAAGCCAAAATCCAGAGACACAAAAGGGGAAAAGGCGACAGGGAAAGGTTTTCATTACTTTAAATCTTCTCCAGATTTCACTGTCCAGAACCTCCAAGCTCTGTGAAAGAGATTCCTTCAGTCCCAGTTGTCAAAGCCTTCCTTCATCCACTGCCTTGCCCACAGCTTCTCTCAAACATTCCCTAGAGGCAACCCAAAGAGACATGGCACATCTAGTGGAAGATCCTGAAATCTGGTTATCCTGAGAAATGGAAGGAGGCCCATCAGTCCAATGGCTCTGTACATGTGTGGTAGAAAATGAATTGTCAGAGGCAGAGGGGAATCCCTTTTGTTTCAGAAGTGTTTCTTCAAAGAAACAGACATCCCCATCTCTCTTTGAGGAAGGCACTGTGTGGGAGGCTCTGTGGGCCCTCCTACAATGCCATGACTGAGAAGCCTGTCTTTAACTGGAGCTTAACTGAAAATGCACAGTCCAGATAAAACGCAAAGGCACAAAGAGTCAATAAAGAAGTAGTCAATGCTAAGCAAAGTGTGGGCTGAGGAATTCTGCCTCCTAAGGAGGTGACAGTCAAATGAAGCTGGCTCATCATGTGTGTCAAAAGAAGCATCAGACAGGTAAATAGCAATTCTACACTTCCCTCCTACTCTGAAATTCCACTCTTAAAACACAGGGTATTTTAGGAAGCTTCCTGCTGACAGGCACATCCTGCCCAGAATTACATTTTAATAGTTCTTCTTTTAGACATTTAATTTATACTTATACAGTCAACATGCTATTCCCATGTGGTCCCTAGGGAGAAGCAAAACATGCAAAACACAGAAAGGCTGGTAATAAAAACAAATAATCATCTTGTTTTCATTGATGAGTTTACAGATAATGTAACATTTACTATGGTTCTGTTTTCTCTGGAGGGCAGCTTTAAATCTCTTAGAACAACTGTAGATAATGGTAGAAAATGGTAGCCATTTTCAATCCAGTGCAATGGAGGTTAGCATGCCATCTGAAATGAAAATGTGACATCCAGCTCTCCAGGATCTTCACATTTTGGACAAAAATCTACAAAGTCCCAAGACTATTCCCTGACGAAAGGAGAACTTCCATGCAAATTTAGATCCTGATCTAGCAATAACTTCACTATATCACATTGCAACTAATTTTACACAGATGTTACAGGTTTTACTTGCTTTCCACAGCTGCTTCAGGAATTGGCAACATGTTGCTTCTTGAAGGACCAGGGAAAAATGATACTTCAATTTTGCAGAAGCCAAAAAGTACTACCTATCCTCAAGGACAAAAAGAAAAAATAAATCCCACAAGAAATAGAGAAGTTGAGTACAGTGGTGCAAATAGCAACACTGATGTTTCCAAAGCAAATCCTGCATATCAACATCAGTTTTTAAATCATCAGATTTAAAAAAAAATAATCTTGTCAGGTTTCTTTTTATTTATCTTTACTTTTTGATCAGGTTTAGATACAGGAAGCAAAACATTAACACACAAGTCAAAGAAAATGCCCCTTTTAAGCATCTGCTAACTGTCCCTGGATGAGAAGCAGCAGTCTTGCTGGAGGAACAGTAATGACCACTGCTGGTTACATGACCAACAGGCACGCTGTAACAGACCAGTTTGACTCAGCAACACAGCTCCTAAAACCTTTATTGTATTGATAGAATATTCCTCACTCCTTTAGCTCCCCTTCCACAAGTGGTAAATTGGTCCAGCATCTTATTCAGTTTTTCCACTAAAGACAATGTGTCTTGAAAGGAACATGGACTGTCTCTTAAAACCCAATAAATTAAATTGTCTTTCCTAAGCCAACAGCAGGAGTAATGGAAAACATTTCTCAGAACCCATTTTTTTATTTCTAAAAGAAGAGTTTAATCTAATGATTTATTTTAGAAAATTGGTATGATTTATGGAAGACTGATTAAGAAAATTATAAAAACCAGCTATGTAGCTACTCATCAAACATTTTATGCAAAATTAAAAATTATACACAAACAGTATCAGTAATATAGTTGAAATAAACAAACAAATAACTAAAAATTCACAATTCAGTCACCAAAGCTGGGGGAAGGAAGGGAAGAATAAAGTGTGTAGAAATAACTGCCAATATACCTAAAATCTCACCCTACATAATACTTAACAAGATCATCAAAATTTGCCTCTGGATTAATATGGTAAGGAACAGGAAAATCAACCAGCTAAGTGTGTAAGATCTCACACACAGCAAGAGAATCAGTAAATTGTGACACATTAACTCAGTATGGCTTCATTAACAACTGAACAACCAAGTTTTGTGGTCAGATGTAAAGCCCTTTGGCAGACTTTTCCTGTTGTAACACTACTAGCAAGAGAGGGAAAAAGGGGAGGCAGCATGGGGCTAATGGTTAGAGAAGGGCTTGCCATCAAGAAGAGGAACAGTGGCATGGTCAAGATGGGAGCTATACTCCCACAGATGACAGATAAACGTTACCTCTTCATGAGTGTGTGTCCATGAGCTAAGAGGAAGGAAGACACAATGGTTTGGTACAACAAAGCAAATTTTATCACCTCTTATATCCGAGCGCAAGTACTAGCAGTGAAGCCAGACAGTAAGTAAGTAGCCTTTCTTCTTCACCTTGGCTGACCTTCAATGACTGATACAGGACAACTTCCCCTATCTACTACTCAATCAGTGGGCTCTAGATCAAAACCACTCTGGACTACATAGGGTCTGACATGGTGATATATAATTAAACCAAGTGATAAATTCTTGTAAATGAAAACAGGAACTAGTAAAGTATCTTTTGGAAGCTCCTTGCCCAAAGAGATTATCTTGTCCAATCATGTCTTGAAAGGAAAACTCCACCCAGCACTCTTGAGTTGCAGAGCTAGTCCCCGTAGCACAGGGACAGCTGAGAGCTACTGCATATCTGGCCATGTAGGCTCCCTCAGAGACTCACAGACAACACTCATGTCTGAGGATCATGTCTACAAACAGAATCTCAAACTTTCTTTTCTTGCTGCTGATTAGCTTTTTTGCTTGTTTTCTAGGTGTCTCATCTTCTAACTTACTTTCTATCCTCTTCTTATTCTCCTTTATTTCTTGCCTTCATTCCCCTTTCAGTCTATTACTGTCATGCTCCTTTGAACACATGCCATACTTAGTTACACCTGAGAAAGTTATACACAATCCCTTTATGGCAATTTTCTTCTCTATAGTCACAGAATTACAGAATCATTAAGACTGGAAAAGACCTCCAAGATCATCAAGTTCAACCGTTACCTTACCACCACCATGCTGCTAAACTGTGTTATTAAGTACCACATCTGTTTTCTGAACACCTCTAGGGACTGTGATTCCACCACTTCCCTGTTCCAATGCCTAACAGCTCTATCTGTGGAGAATTTTTTCCTAATATCCAATCTAAACTTCATAAAACACAACATTGGGTGGATAAGGATCACAATGCTCAGTAAGTTGGCTGGTCAGTTTAACTGCTGTTCAGTGCCCTATGTAGCTGATCTTTCTCAAGAAATTTTGTTCTGTATAATTAACACTAATACCTTGTTAGCTCATAGAGGGTGATTACGGTAGTTGCGAAGCCACTGACATTGTCACCTGTTTTCAGCTGCTGCAATGAGGAACCACGAAGAGCAGTCGGGGAGGAAAAAAATGGGGGGGAAAGGAGAAAAATCCCCACGGTTGTGTACCCGCAGCGCTGGGCTCTCCCCAGTGAGCGGTCCTACCCCTCCGCTCCTAACACCTCCTCTTCCAGAGGCCGTTCCCCCGCTCCCTCGGAGTGGCCGAATCCCCTCTCCCCTCAGCTCCCGGGCGCTAGCGCAGCCGTCGGGGCGGTGCGAACCCGGCGCGGCGGCGCCCGTTGCCCCGGCGACGCCCGCCTGAGTCTCGCGCGACCCTCAAGCTCTCGCGAGACGCCGCCCGCTGCGGGCCGGCCGGAAGCAGCCGCTTGTGTTTACAACCCGACGGGGTGGGGACGCGGCAGGAGCGGCCGCGGGACAGGGCGGTGGGGGCTCGGCGGCACCGGGAGCGGCGAGGGGGCCGCCTCCGCGCCCATGTGCCCGCAGCCCCCGCCGTCCATGGAAGTGATGGAGGGGCCCCTCAACCTGGTGAGTGCGCGGCCGGAGGTAGGTGGGGGTGGGGGTGGGTGGTCAAAGGCAGGAGGGTGGTCCCGTCAGCTGCTCCTGCCGCTGTGCGCGGCCCTCAGGCGGGGGGGAGCAGGTGACAGCCTTCTTCTCGTACTGCCTGGTAACCGGACAGAGAAGCGTGACTAGAAGTATAAATTGGGCTCTCTCGGTCACCCCCCCCCCCACTCCCCGGCCCCGGT
>VWZX01008142.1:734660-804272 GCA_013399015.1 Galbula dea
GCCATCCCCGGCACCTGTTCAGGGCTTGTGCCAGGTCCTGTCGCGGCGGCACCGCGCCTTGGCCTGCTTAGGGGGAAGCGGGGCCGAGAGGCTGTGCTGGGCTTGAGGAGGCTCCTGGGAGGAGGGGATCGGGGCGGGGAGAGAGGTGGCTGGGCTCGCCACAGCCCGGTCCAGCTGCTGAGAGGATGGGGAGGCGATGGCCAGGCCGCGCAACGTTGCCCTGTTGCTCTAGGGGTTGGCTCACGGCGGGGCAGGGCTGATCCGGGCCGAGGAGCACCGCGGGAGACAGGTTTAGACAGGGTTGTTTAGAAAGGGTCGGGGGGGGAAGTGCGGTGGGCTGGTAAGTCTGGCCCAGGTTGAAAACAGAAGAGGTAAGGGAAGTTCTAGAAGGAAGCGTTTAGAGATGACATAGGCCATATCTATACGAGTTTAAAGAGTTTGAGAGACTTACCGGGGCCCTCTACTGACTAGATGCTTCTTATAATTGCAGAGGGTGAGATACTTTAAAATCTTAAATTAGTAATTACTCAGCTTAAAATAAATCTGTAAGGAACTTTAACTGAAACACAGATTTCTGTAAAATGAATCTTCACAAAATCTAATCAGTTTTCAAACTGCCTAAATGGCTAGGTTTCTGTTACATAGGCAAGATCTAGGGTCAAGACCAGTTAGTTCTCTTTGTGTATTATCAAAGCCATATTTTGTCTGTGCCTCAAATGCAGTGTTACACAGAGCATTTCCTTACAACACTAGCTTTGGTCCAGCAGTCCAATTAACCAGGAGCAGCACACCATGAGTACAACTCTAATGCTTCCAGGAGTTGAGTTTGATCCAGAAATTGTTTAGACATTGTCATGCAAACCTCAGAGACATGTGTCAGTTTAGTTTTTAATAAAAGCTAAATTGTTCCAGCATGGTGTCAGCCATGAAAAACACTTGTGTGCTCCATACAGAGACAGTCAGGTATTTCTGGATTGCTGTCTAGTTTCAGAAAGGCTTGTAAAACTGGCATTGCAGACCATCCCTGGAATTAGGGCTGACAGTGTAGCAGGAAGATGGTCTATGTATATCTGCAGTGATGGTACAGAACCACTCTGGCTATGTCTGCGTAATGCTGTCTCAGACTTTGTCTACTGGAAGCCTGACTGAAATAAGGAACAGCAGGAAGCAGAAAGCTGTTGTAACTTGTTGAAACAATGAGTTTAAAGTCAGGCAAACTTGCAGCACAGTAACACAGGAGGCATAACCTACTGCTATTTCACAGACACTGTAAAGAGCTTTATCAAAGTATATCTAGAGCATGAGCTTCTAATAAAATAATTGAATATTCACTTGTAAATGGCTGAAAATAGCAACTTAGTGGCAGTGCAGGTATCACCAATTAGTAGTGTTCCTTACCGAGGCCCCTTACTAAGGATTGTAGGAGTGACAAGAACATGACTGAAACCTGGTTGAGGACCCCCTGGCCATGATAGGAGTGTGCAGTTACTACACCTGTCTAGCACCAGGCTAACAATAAGATCTTAAAAATTGTGTAAAGGATGATACAGGAAGAGAGTTGTTTTATATAGTTTTGTACAGAAAATGAAGTTGCCTGCACATGTTCCTACTCCCTCTTAAAGAGTATCCTGAAATACAAAAACTTTTCTTGATAGTGCTGCACAATATAGTCATGGACCATCTTATATAGAAAAATGACCCCTCTTCTCAGGTTGGGTCAAGCATCTTGAAAACTCTTAATGACAAGAGCTTGAATGGGTCTGTGCCGTGTTTGAATGTTTTTACAACGAAATTAACAGGAGTAAGAAGTTTCACCACACTGCGGTTCACAGTCCCTTTCCCCAGCTGAATTCAGATTTGCAACATGTTGGCTTGAGAGCAGCCCTGAGGAAAGAGACTTCGGGATGCTGGTGGATGAGAAGCTCAACATGAGCTGCCTGTGTGCGCTTGCAGCCCAGAACCATATCCGGGGCTGCATCAAGAGGAGCGTGGCCAGCAGGTCGAGGGAGGTGATTCTCCCCCTCTACTTTGCTCTCCTGAGACCCCACCTGCAATACTGCATCCAGTTCTGGAGCCCCTATTACAAGAGGGATATGGGGGTGCTGGAGTGAGTCCAGAGAAGGGCCACAAGAATGATCAGAGGACTGGAGCATCTCCCCTACGAGGGCAGACTGAGAGTTGGGGGTTCTTCAGTCTGGAGAAGAGAAGGCTCTGAGGAGACCTTATTGTGGCCCTCCAGTATCTGAAGGGGGCTTACAAGAAAGCTGCTGAGGGACTTTTTAGGAGGTCAGGTAGTGATAGAACCAGGGGAAATGGATGCAAGCTAGAGGAGGGTAGATTTAGATTAGACATTAGGAGGAAGTTCTTCACTGTTAGGGTGAGACACTGGAACAGATTGCCCAGAGAGGTTGTGGAAGCCCCATCCCTGCAAGCTTTAAAGGCCAGGCTGGATGGGGCCCTGGGCAACCTGATCTGGTGGAAAGTGTCCCTGGCAGGCAGGGGTGTTGGAACTAGATGATCTTTAAGGTCCTTTCCAACTCGGACAATTCTATATTTCAGGAAAGGTGCCAGCCTCCAACATGAGAACATTCATGTAGGTTTTTGATACCAGCCAGTGTCATGTATTTCACTTGCTTCTCCTACAAATCTCTTCTTTTACCTATGTCTAGTTCCTGTGAATTGGAAAAGCACAACTTTTTCCAAAGATGTCAAACTATCAAAGAGGAGGGGGAAAAAACCCAACCAACCAAAAAAAGCCCTAAATTACACAGTGGTTTTGGATACACTAATCTGTTATCGATGACTTTGGCTTGGAAATTTGTATGAGATTGATTTTTTTCTTTAGTTAAGGTTTTTCCATTAGAATTTATTATAGTTCTTGGATGTTGCTTTGTCCTGTAAAACCTGTTAATTAGTTCTATATTTGAGCATCTAGTCTTAGTCATTGGAAAGCATGGATACTGTCCTGATTTTCCTGGAGAGCTGATCTGACCAAAAAAAAAAAAATTAAAAATCCTTAGTAGTTTTGCAGTGTCCTACCATCTTCAATTCTGTGTCAACATGTAGCACACCAGCCATGCTTAATCACTTGTATTGGTAGTTTTCAGTTTTATTTATTGTTTATATATTTGACTATTTGCTTAGCCTTCCTAATTCCAGGTGGCATGCCATGCCTTGTTATATTCTGCTGCCTTCATTTACACTATTTTTATTCTTCTGAAAGATGTTTCCCTCAAAATGGACTTTTAGCTTTATGCATCTGGGTCTTAATTACTGCCTTAAACTGTCAATGATATTTTTCATAAATCTAATCACAATTTGGATTCTCTAACTAATTTATTTCTGTAGATGGCACTCAACAAGTACTGATTTGCTTTCCAGATCTGTTTTAAATAATAAAAGTCTATAACTACAGTGTTTTTCATTTAAAGGAAGTTTTAATTGTTGACCTTCAAGTCTAATGACTTCAATGAGAAATGGACCTATCTTTTTAGAATTTGGGATTTAGTTCTACAGATTTTTTTGTTTCTTTTAAAGTTACTATCTTTTTGTATACCTTCTGTGCCATCACTGCATGCTTAGCAAAATCATGCAGACTAACCCCACCTTTCATTCTTCTAACCTCTCTAGTGCTTGTGCTACAATACTAACTGCTTATTTGATTTTTCCACTGAGCTGTCCTCAAGGTATTCATTGTATCCAGTGACACTTCATTTAGGAGTAAATTGAACCAACTTTTCCACAACCTGTTGCCTTTGTCCGAGTTGTTAGAGGCATAGGAAAGTGTTATAGGGCACTTCTGAAACCTGAGCATTCATTTTGTCTCTTCCTCTTGCCCTTTTCCCTCCTCCTCTCTCCCCTCTTAGTATACCATATACTTTGCAGATGAGAAATATAATCTAATCTTGAAAGAATGAGTTAAACCCCTGATCCTAATGTTTTTAATAATGAGGAAGCTAGTTCTCCAATTGTACAAATATTTAGGTAATGCTGTGGAAGTTACAACTAGTATGGACTAAATGCAGTCTCTGCACCTGCAGCTAGCCCTACAGCAGATACCTAGTCCAGCTGAACACTTATTCCACACATAATACAGAACCATGACCTAAGACATCTCAACATTCTTTAAAATATTAAAATTTTTACTGCAAAAGCATTCACAAAAGTCTCATAAGAAAAGACACTCTGTAAAAACAAACAAAAAACCCCACAGTTAAGAGCTTCTCTGTCCTACCTACTATAGAGAGAATTCCTACTGCCATCTGGTTTAGGCAAAGAATTCTGATCTTACATCCACTAGTTTTAACCTGAGGTTGAAAAGGAGCAAAAGGTATCCATGAAGAAGCACAACAGCACCATGCTGTCCATCAGAATCTTGGAAGTAACACAGTAAAAATCTGAGTCAGTATCAGCCTCAAGAAGAAACTAAAAAGAACACTTGCTCATTAAACAGAATCTGACACCCAGGACTTCATAACTGCAGATTCTACTTTAATACCTCAGTATCTTCCTATAGAATATTTGGTAATGAGCCATATCACCTCTACCTTATATTCTTCCTGCAAGGTAATAGCACTTTATATGGTTTATAATAAAATACAGTCCAAAATCTGGTGAATATCTATTGCCTGTAAGTTTCTTGTGTAAGGGACACAGCTTGAAGAGCTGTTCTTTTGATGAAAAACAGAAAGCACAGACCAGTGGCTGGAGTGAGAATAACAGAACACAATTTATATTGCAAGAATCTCATATAATAGCAGCTTTTCCTATTAGTGCTGTAAGCCACTGTTATCAGGCATTCCAGTGCAAACCAGTTGATGGTCTGCTTTAAGAGATGGTTTAGAAATGGGATGAATACTACATCCACACAAGGGCAAAATAACAAGCAGAATAAATATGCAATATGAAAAAGTAGGAGGAGAAAACAGAAAGCATATATGAAAGTTTACCAGAGACCTAAGGATTTAAACCACATGGGCCTATGTCTTTGAGACTTAATGCCAGCCTGCACCTTGGTAATTTTGATAGGAAACCAGGAATATTATGTTAATCTATAGAAACAGCCACTGAATTCAGTTTGTTTCCTTTGATTTTTCTTTTTTAAATAAAGATTAACCTGAAAGCTTCTATACTTGCTCTTGCAGTGTAAAGTGAAAACAGAGAGGAAGATGCACTAATTATAAACTTCAGCTAGAGAAAACAAGCTTTTAGATATAAAAGTAGAACTATCATTATATAGACATGCCTAACACAATGCCTTGTTTGTCCCACAGTGGTGGAAGCCTTTTCTGGGTTTCCTAATAACAACATGATCTATATGGAGCCATTCAGTTTAGCTAAGGGAGGAGTAAGGTGTGAATCCATGGAGGCAGCAGCACATCTGGCTGACTAATGTGACTGGAGGTGCTGAGGTGATACATCAGATACTCAGCTGAACAGCCACATCAGTAATAGCCTCCTTGGAAAACCTCAACAGTGTTGTATTTAGTCATATAATCACTGTTAAAGCAGAACACAAAATTTTTCCATGTTGAACACATAACAACTTGCAGTACCTCCCAGTCAAGGGCATAATTAGTTAAGCTGCATTGACAGAAGCATTATTTCTTCACTGGTGTGTTCCCACTGTGCTGTTTGGGTACCTACCAGCAGTGCTTTTCTGCTGTGTCTTGCTGGCATCACGTGCACATAATTTGTGGTGATGATGCAGTTATCCCTACTAAAGGGTAGCTCTGTTGCTGTAACAGCTTGAGCCATGTGGTTTAGGGCTACATGTAGAACCCCAGATTGTTTTACTTTATCATCAGGGCAGAGGAACTCTTCTATTTAGCTTATAACCTCTTGTTAGCAAGACTTGCATAGTACCGACTGCAGCACTGTATATGTTAGCATTACCAAAGCAGCTGAGAACTGTAGGTATACAAAATGCCTCTGACAAGCAAGTTAAAGCCTTTAGTGCTTTTATCATACTAAATGGATGAAAAGGAAGAGAATGACATTGATTTGACTATGTATTAGGTAAAAGGTTACCTGAAGTCACAGGTGATCAGGGAAAGAGCTGCAGCTGTCTGTATGGAGTTTTGAAGGCTCCACCTAACCTGAGCAATGTGAATTGGTTTCATTCCAGATCTCTTAATTGCATTTTGTGGTGAGGAACTTAGACTAACCATTTTATCTTAAGTTTGGAATAGGTTGGGAATACATATGTCATTAATTATAGCTATTCAGAAAATTAACGTTGGCTGGCTAAACACCCAGTTGCTTGTCAGCCCCTGTATTTAAATTTCTAATACTACTGCTTACAAGCAAGTTGAACATCAACATCTTTACAGTTCAAGAAAAAGTGAGCAAGGAGTCTGGTAATACTGAGAATACATTCTCATGAGAGTTTCACATGGGTTTTTTGCTCTAGTCACACTAACCTGTAGTTTACAGTTGAGTCACTGTTCTGCCAACTTTGCTAAGTACAGTCTTTCGAAGACAGAAAAATGGAGCTCACATATGGCTAGTGGTCTTGGTTGAGCAGACATGATGGGTTCTGACATTTTTTGTTTCTTCTTCAACTCTTTTCTTTACAGAGCACAAGTATTTTTTAAGGGGGTTTGCTTCTGTTGATAAAGCTACATATTACCATTTCTTTAGGCCTAAAGTCAAATATATTCCCGTTATTTAGCATAGGTTACAGTACAACTTATTATTTTTGCTTTTAGTGTAACTGCCTGTGAATACAAGCATTTTCCATAGACACCCTGAGTTTTGTTCATCATAACTTCACTTTTTTTTAAATAAAGAAAGTGGATGGCCATAGAGGTCCATTTTGGACCTCTGAGGTCAAGTGTTCCACTTGTATTCTCTCTCTCTCTTCCATTTTCAATACACATGCAGACATACACATTCAAATATATGTTCACTACTTCCTGATAAGAATGGGTTTGAAAGGGACTTCTGCAGGTATACTACTGACATAGTGTTTGTGGAGTGCAGCGAACAGCAGTGCACCAGCTCATCCCACCCTTTGTGGCCTGCTGCTGTAAAAATACACGTGGAAGATACTTAGCACTCTTTTGTGCAATATAGAAGCAACGCAATATGCACTTTCTGGCTCTTCCTTTCTCCAAAATATGTTCTTAGAACAACAGCCCTGTGTGGAAACATATCCCAAACATATCCCAAACAGATCCCAAATGTCTCCAGAAAAATAGCTTCATCTTTGCTTTCAGCAGTGAGAAAGCATAGGTATTGATCCTTTCTGCTATCCACAGTCCACAGCATAAAACAGATGGTCTTAGCAGCGAACAGCATTTTCACTTAAACTATTTACCAACTTGTTATATTAGACAGAACTTCCTTGCAGTTAGCTTTGCTCAGGCCCCATCATTTTAGCAGCTGAGTTTTCCTGCCTTCATTTGTAACTTTATTAGTAAGGCACTTCATATTAAAATATATAGTTTTCTAGAAACAGTCTTATTAAAATATATCATATTCTAGAAAGTCCCTTACAATGAACAGAGCAGGTTGTAAGCTTAACATCTTGAGCAAGGCTTTGTCCAGTGAAGAGCTGTTTCCATGAGGGGAACAGAAAAACCCAAAACATACACAAGACTACCTGTCTCAGCTGCAGGAAGACTGATGCAAATCACTGCTCTTAGGAGGGGTTGGTAGACTTACCATATTGGAAAATGACTAGTACTATATCTGCCTTTTAAAAATACTGTAGGATTGAGTAGGTTTATTCTTTTATTCCCCTTTCTATAATAGCTAGCCATCAACTAGAATCATATGGGAAAAAAGCAGTAGTTTAGGTTGAGTTTCTTTCCCACCCCCCAACCTAAACTGGTTTATCATATGGTGGCAATCCTTAAAGTTGTAGTGGTTCACTATCTCTAAAAAGAAAACTAGCTTTTTATTTCTGTGGTTTTTTTAGTTTGAGGGATAAAGTGATAAGAGGTCTGGCAAATGGGCCTTGTGGCTTCAGTTTTCATGGCCCATTAGTCACATCATGTCTAGATTATATTGGAAGAAAAGAAGTTGAGTGTTAATTTGTGGGCTGCTAAAAAAAGCTCTAGGCAAAGAGGAGACCTACACAACTAGTTCAGAGTGTTATTTTTCTGTTCCATTGCTCAGAGGTTATATAGGCAATGATTTGAGCTAGTGAGGTGATAAATCAAATAGGAGCATTTCTCTGGAATAGCATTACAAACACAGGTATCATCCCTTAACATCTCAGCTACAGCTGGAAAAAATATCTAGCTTACCTGCTTCTGTAGCTCATCCAGAGTGGTTCAAGTGACTAAAAACCAAATACACTGTAGCAAGAGGAGGAAGCTTCTTAGCTTGGTCATCCTTCATGCACACCTGCTTCCTCTTGCAAGAGCCAAGTTGTTACACCTGTCTCCATTTGCCTACTGGGAATTCCTGCTCGTCTGGGTTGGGAGGGACATCTGGAAGTAGTTGTTGACCTGCTTCCCTCTTCAATTCCATAGCTGGTTAATAAATTATAATTATTCTTACACTTCATCCTACATTTATTTCCAGCACTGCAGCTAGAAGAGGAAAGAGAAATCAGATCTGTAAACCCACTGCAGTGGTGCAGCAGCTGTTTCTGTAAGCGTCACAGCAGCAGGACCAAAGTAAAAGCATTCCTGCTTGCATTTGTTGGGAACCAGCAGAGCAGCTGCAGAATTGTTGGTGTAAATACCTTCCTCAGGTATCACATCAGACCAGTGATAAACTTGAGAACCATCTTTTCACTTTATGATATAGGACCAATGCTTACACTGCCAGTTTTATCATGGGTTACAGGCCGCTCTGAGTTCAAAACAGATTTGCTAACAATGGTTGAATGCTGTGTGGCTAAGTGTAACTGAGCACTAAGACTACACCAGCAGACTAGACAAGATGTGGAAGCTTAGCCATGGTACATGGCTATTAAGCATCCAGGTATTTCTGTTGCAGCTTCATCATTTGCTGCTAGGAAACAGCACCACTAATTTCTTCAAACTGCTGGTGATGAATAATCTACCATGAAAATGGGAGAAATACCTTGGTCCTTCCACAGTCAACTAAAGGAACAAACACTCACAGGGTGGAATAAATGAGCAAGTATTTCCTTGTCAAGCTGGCAGGAAAACATACAAAATGAGGCATTTCTCCCCTATGACTGACTGCAAACACCTAGCTCCCTCACACAAGGTTGTTCTGAGACTGATTTTTCTCTGCTGCAATTCCCATTGTTTCCAGTGTGGAAGTCTGTTGCTCTGCAGAAGAGTTAGGTGGCCTGACGTGTATTTTGATGTAACAGCAAGAAAGGCATTTTGACCTTGTAATCAGAGGATCCATAGGTTTTCTTTTTCACAGATGATTCATGGTTGGAAAGGACCTTTGAGATCACTGAGTCCAACTAAAAAAAAGAAAAAAAGAAACAAACACCAACCAACAACAACCATTAACATGCTAGAGCATGTCCTGAAGACTTCAGTCTATGCACTTCTTAAACACCTCCACGGGCGGTGACTCAACCACCTCCCTGGGAAGGCTGTACCAGTGCCTCACCACTCTCTCTGTAAAGAAGTTCTTCCTAACATCTGCTCTAAACCTCCCCTGTTGCAACTTCAGACCATTTCCTCTTGTTCTGTCACTAGTTACTAGGGAGAAGAGGCCAACACCCACCTCTCTCCAGCCTCCTTTCAGGTAGTTACAGAGGGCAATGGGGTCACCCCTCAGCCTCATTCAAACTAAACATGCCCAGCTCCTTTAGCCTCTCCTCATACAACTTGTTCTCTAAACCCCTCACAAGCTTGGTAGCTCTCCTCTGGGCACACTCCAACACCTCCATATCCTTCCTATAATGAGGGGCCCAGAACTGAACACAGTACTCGAGATGAGGCCTCACAAGAGCCGAATACAAGGGCATGATAATGTCTCTTCTTCTGCTGACCACACTATTCCTGATACAGGCCAGGATGCCGTTGGCCTTCTTGGCCACTTGGGCACACTGCTGGCTCATATTAAGCCAGCTGTCCACCAGCACCCCCAGGTCCTTTTCTGCTGGGCAGCTTTCCAGCCACTCATGCCCAAGCCTGTAGTGTTGCCTTGGGCAACACTAGCATCATTTGCTAGCATCTCTGGCCTGTTTTCCTAGTTTTAGTCCTAGTCTAGCCCAACTTCTTCAGACTCCCGTCAGCTTTGCTGGGAGTTAATTGAGAATGGAAATAATGTAATTGTGCAAGTAACACCTGGCTGTCCTCAGATGTTCTGCATGTACTCAAGTGATTTGAATAAGCTCATGCTCCAGTAGTTTAAAGCATATGAAAATAACCTTTGAAAACAGACTCAGATTCTTGTAAGTATAAGCTAATAAATGAAACCAGGCCCCTGGCTTGTTGAATTGCTTTCTTAGCTCTTCTGTCTCTAGCTTCCCTGTTTCCTCTCCCTGTTTTTATAGACCTGCCCATGCAGTTTGCAGAAGCAGCTGTATCAAGACTAATATATTGTAAAATTGTTTTGCAAGGAGCTAGCTCAGGTGTTTTTATGTCCATGACATAGCTAAATTGTAAATGGATGAGCTGCCATGAATAACCAAGGAGATGGGTTTATATGAGGTGATACTGTTTGTTCATTCTCCTGGGAAATAAGTTTATCTTTCTGGCATATGTCATTTGTAGGAGTTCATAGGAAAAGACCATAAAATAGATGATTTTCCAATAGAAAAACACTTCCTCTTCTGAGGTTATTTAACCTCAGGGCAGAAAAACCAGGGAATGCTGTCGATGCTCTGAGGATTGAGAAGTGAGGAAGAAGAATATAACCAAAGTATTTGTTCAGAAGAATCAAGGGGAGGTGTCTTTTTTTTTAAGAACACTCCATATTAGCATATGGAATCAGTTCTAGAGAAGCCAGTCATGTAAACGCAGTGACAGAACTGCTAAGGATTGCTTAAAAACAGCTGTTGCCCAAAAGAGTATTTTCTGCAGGAGTCCTTCTCTTCCGTAGTGTCAGAACTGCTCAAACACTGGCAGAAAATTGAACTAACACTGTCAATGATAAGTCAGTTTGGAGGACAAAGATGACAGAGAAATTGACCTGCATTTTGGAACTTATTTTTTAAATGGATGTTAGCATAAGTATCATGTTAGTCATGACAGAATCATGTTACTGCCCTGTTGGGATTATCTGACCTTCGATGCTTATACCAAGACTGCAGGAGGCAGAGAAAGGTGTAATTCCCTAAGGCCTGTTGGAGAACCAGCTAGTGTAACATCTTAGGATATAGAGAATTGCTCTCTTCCTTATGTTCATCCTAGAACATTCTTAAAGTGAGCTAGTTGGTTATATTCACCAACATCTGAAGTCTGGTATGTTTTATGCCTTTATTTGGGTATAGGGAGGGAAAAGAGAATTTGCATGGGTCAGAGACAGAATTACAGAGGCAGATTTCAGGCTGTCAGCTGTTTCTCCTACAGGTTCAGTAGGTGAAGGCTTGCTTGAGAAACAGTAATCTTAAATACAGGAAAACACTTTCATCAGATTCCTAAGTGTCTTGTGTATTTCACAGAGTCAGTGCCCAGCACTTGATGTCTCTTTACTTCAAACTCAGCATGCAGCAAAGCAGTCATGAATAGTCTGTGTTACTGACGGTCTTGCCAGTTAGTGATTGTAGCCTTGGAGGGAGGACTGTAGAATTCATGTCTTGTAGTAATGACAAAAAGGCTTGCTTTCATGAATGTTGCACTGCTGGTTATGCAATACTGTTTCTCACTGAGCATATGCAAATACTTGCATCAATTGCTTGCTTTCAGCACCATCTTTAGTCTGCCTTAGTGGTTTACATTAGTGGCTTACAAATCTTAGTATAGACTTAACTGCTGTACAGCGACAACAGGACTTTGATATCTTTACCTGTGGCTGTGCTGCTTCCATTAATGAGTGTAAGCTACAAGCAAACAAACAAAAAACCAAAAACCCAAAACAAAAGATGTTTTGCAATTTATTCACCCAAGAGGCAAACCCTCCTGGGCATGGGGCAGCAGAAAATGTTAAACCACCTGTAAACTGTAACATAATTCAAATATCTTGCATTCTGCCAGGTAAATTGGTCGTAGATACTTTGTTTCTCACAACTTCTTTTGGCCTCCTGGTCTTTTTACAAGACTACAGTAAATTCCTGTGCTTATAAAAGGGAATATGTACTTCCAGAGAAACAGCTTTAAAATTATTTTGTTGTGTACACACTATTCTTCCTGCATTAACAAATTTCAGTTCTTACCTGTACAGTACAGATCCTTGTAAAGTAGTATTAAGGAACAAATCAAATTATAAAGTTTGGAAGGAAGTGGGAGATCTGAGCCTAAAAGCCTGAGAATTGGAATCATTACAGGTTTCTTAGATGTACTGATTACTCTTAAACCAAGTACAACTATTTGTTGGCTAACCCTCTTCTTATTTTCAGGCTCACCAGCAGAGCAGAAAAGCAGACCGTTTGTTGGCAGCAGGGAAATATGAAGAAGCAATTTCTTGTCACAAAAAAGCTGCTGGTGAGTAGGTATTTCCCACATTCCAGCTCTTCAAATCAGTTTCTAGATTTGCATGCTTCATGTAAATAGAATATCTAGTTACTTGCAAAAGTTTTATTTTTAAAATGTGAATTTGGTTTTCAGTCCAGATTAAGCACCCTCTTGGAAACTCTTTTCTAATAGGAACAGCTAAAGTCAGATATTTCCAAAGTTGTTTTGCAAAATTGGGGGTGGTTTGGGGGTGGTTATCAGTGTGAAGGCAGTTCTTGACTCAAGGTGAAGCTACCACCTTATGTCATGCAGAAACTGCAGTTGGGGACCTGCTGTAAGCCAGTTTCACTTGACACTGTATTTTCTTCACTGCTTTCATAGATGAAGTGACCTGCTTTCTCCATTAATACAGGAAATACGTAGGTGCTTGTTTACAAAAGTTTACTTACTTCTCTTTCCTAGCATCTGAATCAAGACAGCTAAGAGCAGGTGATGAGCTCAGCTTTCCCAGAACTCAAGCAAAACAGCAGACTGCATCCCAGGCCTTGATGCTGCAAGTGTTGACAGCCTCTCTTAAAGGGAGACTCTCTGCATTTACCTGTCCATTTCACTAGTCATGCTTAATTATTAGTGTTGGAGTCCATTGGCTGTCTGACAGTGTGGCAACTGCTTGGCAGTAGAAGAAAGAGGATCTCTGAATTGGTGCAACAAGTAGGACATTTTCAGTGACAGGGCTTGTGTGGAGATACAGGAAGTGGGTACTCCACACATTGTAACCTAGATACCAGGTATTCTCACTTTCCATTCATAAATACTAGAAAACCCCATAAAATGTGAAACTGATAGTGACTTTGGTGTTAATGAATACTCAGAGCAATGAGGGAGAGATTTCTATTCCAATATGTAGACTTTTTGGTTCCCTTCATTTCATATACCAAGACAAAACCCAAAAATACATGGAATGTTTCTTGCTTTTCTTCATCTGATAATTCTATGCCATTATCTTACCTCTACATTTGGTTAAGAATCTCCTACACTGTCATTTTCAGCACTAGCAAGATATGCTCAAAGTCTGAAGTGCTGCTCTGACTCCTAGCCAGCACGTTTTCTGGTTTGGAGTGGAACTTGATGAAAAAAGTGGAAACTACAGACTATGACTCTTCATCAAGAACATAATTAAAAAGCATGGCTTCATAATACTGATGTGCCATGGGCAAGAGGGTTTTTACTTACCACCTTTTGTCTTAAAGTGCCTGTATTTTAAAAGTCTGGTCCTTAGCTGTGTTTCTTCCCTTCATGGGAAAAGTTGTTCTCTGGGACTTTCTGGAAACGTCTGCTGTCCTCCTCTGAAAAACAAACTGGAACAACCTGAGCCAACAGGATGCCATGGGAAGGGTGTAGCATGGATTACATGATCTTAACTGTAATTTTTTCAGCCTTTTTCAAAACAGCAGGTGTTTGCAGACACTGTAACTTGGTAAATAATTTGTCTCTGGACTGCTGCTTTTATGTGGGGATTCAGAATATGGAACGTCTGAAGCCTTTTCTGGAAATGTTCAGGTTTTTGTAATCCTGTCCTAAGTGTTTATCAATTCTCTCTTCTGCAGCATACCTTACAGATGCTATGAAGCTGACCCACTCAGAGCAGGTGAGACCAAAGAGCAGTAGATGCCAGAATCAGCCATAGTTCTGTTGTGTGCCTGTGTGTCATATTGTGCCCTGACTGATCTACCCCTCTCGGGCATTAGCCTCTGCATAGTTTTCTGAACCCATGGCAATTGCACCAGCAGTTTTAGAAGTGCAGTGATGCTAGTCTTCCTTGAGAGTTTTTCCAAGTTTAAGTAGAGTAGAGATAAGAGAACTACTCACCCATCCAAGGGCTCTCCAATAATGGTTTCTAGTCTGCAAGGCAGCTTCAAGTAGGTGATAAAACCAGTTTCATATTTAACATTTGCTGTGATGCATTTAGGCTGTTTTGCTGAGACACAAAGCTGAGCATCTCACCTACAGTCTGTAATTTTGGTTTTAGTCTTCCTGACTGGGGGATCTCCAGAGTGCACAAATCTATCTGTGAATGTAGTAGTGTCATCTGCTCAGCTGTTTTGTAGCAGCAGGCTTTGAGTTTAGCCAATATAATCAAAGAAAATAAACTGTGGAGACTGGACATCTGTCTTTCTTCCAAAGGGTTGTTCTTGTACAAAAATGGTAGCCTCTTACCCAGGTAGTTCCTGTGAGTTATTAACCACCATGCCACCCCCTTCATTAAATATGGCTGAATTATTAGGACCATATCTAGCCTTGGAGCACTTTCCTGCTTAGTGTTGGGTGTTACTAATATGATGTCTACACAGATACTATCCCAGAAGCATTCAAATAGTCTTTATTACTTAGCTGAAATATGGCTGTGCATGCCAAGTGAATCTCTTCCTTGGCATTGGTCATAGGTCAGTTAAACTCCTAGTGCCACAGCTCAGAGGTATTGTAGCCTGGTCAGTGACTTAAAACCAAAAACCAAACAAGAAAACAAAAAGACCAAATGTCAACTGGCCCCTTCACAACACTAGTTGTGCTAAATTTGGGTGACATATCTGAATCTGTTGCACTGTACAAGCAGAGAGCACTTCTGGTTGGATTTAGTGTTTGAATAGAAAAGCTCTCCCTCAGGCATGCTGTGATGTTTGTTATTTATGTAAATATTTACATGCATGTAAATTTACAGGCATGAATATTCAGGTGGGATTAGTGATCACCAACTAAACTGTTTAATCTTGTTCTTACTCAGGCTCAGCTATCGCTGGAATTACAAAGGGATAGTCACATGAAACAGTTACTGCTTATCCAGGAGAGGTGGAAAAGGGCAAAGAGGGAGGAAAAGCTGAAAGCTCAGCAGAATGCTGACAAGGAAATAGCTGCACATCTTCAGACTTCTTATAAGCCATCTGCTGAAGACTCTGATGATCAAAATATGTTGGTTCCTGTCACTCAGAAATACAGCCCTTCCACAGAGAAACATCCACAGGATGTTCAGGGTGTCTTTGACAGGGAACCAGATACACTATTATTCCTGCTTCAGAAAAAAAAGGAGCCAGTGGAAGCATGTATTGGGAGTAAAGCTCCAAAAGATGACAAAACAATAATAGAAGAGCAGGCAACCAAAATTGCAGATTTGAAACGGCACATAGAATTCCTTGTAGCTGAAAATGAGAGATTAAGGAGAGAGAATAAGCAGTTAAAAGCAGAAAGAGCTAGACTCCAAAAATCTCCAGTAGACAAGGAGTTGGATGTAGATGCTGACTTTGTGGAGAAGTCAGAGTTGTGGGGTCTGCAGCAACACTCAGAAACTGCGTCTTCAGCTGCAACTTGGCAGAAGTTTGCAACAACTGCTGGGAAGGCAAAGGACATTCCAATACCCAACCTTCCTCCCCTGGACATCCCGTCCCCCGAACTCCCTCTGCTGGAACTCTCCGAGGATATACTGAAAGGACTGATGAATAGTTAAAACCCAGGAAAAGTGTTCAGTGTAGTTACCCAAACTTAAGAAAAGGGAAAGCCACCAGGACAATGGTGAGCTGAAGGCAGAACCATCTAACACAATGCTACTGGTGGAGAAAAGGCATTAAAGCAACTTTGTTACTGTGAAATACACATCATAGCTGATCTACTTCAGAAAAGTTAAAGGTACCATAATTGGTATAAGGTGGCAACCTCTTTAGTCTTTCTCCCAATGTTTCAAACCAAATGACTGCCTGGAGAATGTTTCAAGTAGCACAATCCTTCAGGGTTTTAAAGTATGCTATATGTAATAGTGATCTGTAATGCCATAAATGATGGTGCAGAACTTAAATATTATGGTTGCCAGTTGGCTGCCACTTCATATTGAAAAATGCTTTCTAGCATGAATTTAAACTGTGCATTTCATTATGCATAACTTTGTTAATTCAGATACAGTGCAATTTATACACCTCCTAGATGGATTTATGTGCCACCCTCTATGCTCCTGACCACATTAACCTCAAGTCAGGAGAGATTTTAATTTCCAGTCTATGAAGGAACCAACTTATTAGTTCTGTTGATGAGTGGGGGGGGTTTTTTGGGATATCTGTTTACATAACTAATCAGGGTGCATCAAATCTAGCTTTGGTTTCTGTATAAAGTGACATCATTTAAAAAAGAAAACTCTACTTAAGGAAAAATACCCTTTTTGTTTTCAGTGATGCATGAATGGAAGTAATTCTGGCTGGCAGTATTTGATTGAAAAATGAATTGTTTACAGCTTAACCTGATTCAAAAAGGATAAGAAAATAAAAACAAAGGTGTTTTGACACTGAATGTGTGTTAAATCTATACAAATGTTGCAGAGTATAAAAAACAAATTAAGACTTACACTAACAGCACTAGTACACATCTATGGCTGAACTTCTGTATTCATCACCCAGCAGACAGGGGAAAGCTGGGCTGAATTCAGAGTGCCTTGTGTCTGTGTGACTTGGCTAATGGCTGGCTCCTAATACCTACAGAGCACTGGAGGAGGCAGAACCGTAGTGCTGGCAGCAACCTCCCAGGCAGCAGCACAGTCCGCTGTGGAAAGGCTACTCAGAGCTGAATGAACCACTCCTCAAGAGCCGTGCACATCCATTCAGCATCTTGGTTTCTGATGGGGTTCTCCTCACACTCAGCCCCTTTCAGCATGGGCCAGCCCTACCCTTGCCCTAGAGCCTTACCTGAACTCAGGCTTTCCCAAGGGGAGGAGGGGGAGTGTTGCAGTGCGTAGTGGAGGCATTAGTTACTTTAGCTGTTACTGATTGATGAAGAGTGTTAAGTGTTGCCAGATATCTCACTTTAAGTTATTCTTGTGGTGTTACAAGGTAAGCTTGCTCTCTGAGGTTACATTTTTCTTCCAGAGTAGACTTGGAAGTGCAGCATGAACACCTTACTGCTATGCAAACTCTCCCTTTACCGCTGTACACCTGTACTTGCTTGGAGAGTAGGGACTGGAGGCTAGAAAAGGCTTATGGAAACAAAGGTAAGACACGTTCATTAGAGGAGGTCTCTTGTGCTGAACTGTAGCAGGAAACTTAGCATGTGACCCCACAGAATGGCTGTGATGAAGTAGCCTGTTCCAGGTCAGCTCCAGCTCGCTGCTCCCACAAAAGTGCACATTACATTCTCTACTGCCACCTACCTGGTTGGCTGTTGCAGACAGTGAGGCAGTGGAGCATAGTGTTTCTGCTCATTTAAGTAAAGAAAAGAAAATGGTATGTGGTAACAAGAAGAAAATAAAATTATCTAAGCACCTATCTCATGTCACTGCCAGGGATGATAGCCCGGGGCTGCTGGCTACAGACAGACATTTCAACTGTCTCTGCAAACAGCAGTTGATAAGAGAAGGAAGCAATTTTTTAGCCTGGCTACCTGTGCTGAGGAGTTAGAATTCTTCAGCAGGGGAGCAGGGGAAATGCAAGCTCTACCTTCTGTTTTTAAGACTAAACTATCCCTTCAGATACAGCTGCATAAACGAAGCACCAGCTCCAAGGAAGCTGCTGCTCTGTAGAAAGATAGCCAAATAGGGGCAAAACTCCATGCTGCTGCTTTTGAAAGTGTTAAAACTTTTCTCTCTTCTGCAAAGCAAATACTTTTTTGCTCTTGCAGCCTGTTCAACACGGCTGCTGCTGAAATCAAGCTCCAGGCAGCATGGCATGGCACAAGGCTTTTCTGCTCCCGTGAGTGATGCAGCAAGGAGGATGGGTGCAGCATTCCCTTTAGCAGAATTGGAGCCTGGAGCTGCAGCAGAAGCACTGCTGGCATTCCTGCTAGCGTTTCTCTGTGTGCTTCTGTGCAACACAGAGACTGTCCTAGAGTGGAGTGGGTGATACTGGTAAAGGCCTGGTGAACCAGAGAGGTTCTTCTGCTGAAAGTTGAGGCCTAGCACTGCCAGCCTCTTCTTTGCCCCCTCCCAGGCAGCAGCACAGTCAGCCAGCCAGGAAGCCTGCAGAAGGACACATATGGAGAAGCAGGTAGGATCACTCCTTTCAGCAGCAGCACAGGATGTTTATAAAAGATCCTACAGCTGAGAAGCCATCCAATAATGGTGTTTCCTTACAAAATTCTCTGCATTCCACAGAAAAAGCTGTGTATGAAATACGATGAAGTATTTTAATTTTTCCCAGTAAGGAATTCTCCAGTTTGAATGTAAAGCTAAGCAGTTCCACTATCCATTTAAAGAAGGGAAGGTTGTATAGAGAATACTCACCACTAGAGGACAAGTTTTCTAGATAAGTGATCAATCTAAGGAAATTCTTTTCTGTCATCTGTCAGCAATTGGTTTATGCCCCAAACAATTTAAAACGATTTTAAGTGGTTATTGCCTTTGAGTTCTGGTACTGTGAATGATACAAAGAAACACCCGGTTTCTCTTCCCTGCACCTCTGCCTTAGGTGGCACTATCGTTTACCCACCTTTTCCTTGCTCCGCTCCTCCTACTGACAAGCTGGCTTTTTCCTTTCTTCCACCCGACGGAGCCTGTCCGTGCCGATGGCGGTACCGGTGCCAGTGCCTCGCAGCCCCGCGGCTGTTGTGCTCCGGAGCCTTTGGCTGCCGCCGGCTGCCACCTGCTGGAACGCGGCGCCTTGCTCGGCTCCTGCTGAGCGCGGAACTCCTGCCTCTGACAGTGCCGCCTTCTAGCCGTCAGCGTGTTAACAGGCTTGTTCCCGGAGCCTTTCAGGAGTAGGGAAGAGCTGCGGTGTGCGGATACTGTGCGGAAAGCCGGCAGCTTGGCATGAACTATAGCAGCACCGATCATGTGGCAAGTGATCGATGGCCTCAGCATGTAGCCAAAGCCTTGCAGGGGACATGGAAAGATTCCCGTGAGCAGTAAGTCTGATCTGTATTGGGTTGTACTAGAGAGACCTAAAAAACTTCTGTGGTACATTATTTCAAAGTGTCTCACCAAGAACCAATTTTAAACATGCATCCAGACACTGACTTCTATTCATAGATTTCACTTTACCGCAGAAACATTATCCCCGTTGAATATAGCCAACACATGCTTTGCAAAAAGAAATGGTAATTACCTAAGCTCTGGCCGTGTCTTCACAGAAGGAGAAACCAAAGAAAGGCAACTGGGAAGCAATGTGGAGTCTCCCGAGTATAAAATCTGCAGACTGCACCCACCAGTTGCTACTTACAATGACATCTAAAACCAAAATATAGACGTGTTGGGGTTTACATTTTGTTTTTATATAAAGGGAAAAAAGGATCTTGTAACCTTTTCCTCTGAGAGCATTTCCATTTTCAGGAATGCTAGCCTTGAACTCCTGCCTACTCTTCTGTCAGCAGCAGCTCCTTAGCCATCTGCAATTCCTTACTGACCTGCTGTCAGTGGTGGGGATGACACCTCATCTCGGCTCTCTTTCCCACAAGAGGTTGGACCAGGTGATCTTTTGAGGTCTCTTCCACCCAGGCTGTTCTATGGTTCTACGAAAGCAGGCTCACAAGCAAAATAGATGGAGAAAAGCAAGTACAGCCACAACAGCTGATAAAATCCCATACTGAACTGAAGTAAAAATACAGCAGAAAACTAAATCAGTGAAAGCAGTCAGAGTGGTGGTGTGGCTGCCACAAATGAGGCATAGGGTGGACGGTATTTGCTAGACCTTTCTGCCCATGTGGCCCATGGAGTTCAGCTGTATAAAAAGTTCACTGCTCCCTAAAGGCTCAGAGCTATGACCATATTTTCCTCCAGCTTCTTTCTCACCCATGTTTGTTTCACCAGAAGTAACCTAAACTTACCAAGACGTCTTGTAATCATTTTAAGTGTTCCCTCTGGCCCATTTGCTGCAGGAGTTCAGGTATTATTGAGATCAAACAATATGAAATCCTTAGAGCTGTGAAAATACCGGATTTCCTGCCTCAGAGCTACTAAGCCCTACTCTTTCATTCCACTAAGGAAGCACAGAGCTACAATCAAACCACATGCCCAGGGACTGGGAAAAGAAACAGGCATTTGTGTCAAGACTATCTTGTACTGGTATGTTTGGAAAGTACCAGAAATCTTCACTTTGAAAGATAACAGTAAACATTCTTTAGTCTACCACTTAGCTTTAAAAAGGCTCATGTTTAAAATGCAACTGTTTGCATGAAACACATCAGGTGAAGCATCTTTGATTTGCTGTGAGGCAAGATTTTCCTACCAGCTATATATAGACTAACTTCCTTTTCAAAACCTGTGAGAACAAATGAAAGAAGTGCAGAGGTTAGTTTGTGTGTGCTGATACTGCTACACATCATTTGCTCCTCGGTCAGAGTTTCCTAGGCCACCCTGCTGAGTTGGAAAGAAAGGGACGTGGTGGTGGACACCGCATCAGAGAAGCCCCCACGCCACCGAGTGCTCCCCTGCCCTCCTGGGGCACACATGTCATGGGAACACAAAGGCAGAGGAAGAAAAGTGGCACTCCTGCCAACAAAGCCCAAGTCAAAAGGTGCAAAGCAGGAGCACGGCAGAGAGCTGACATTGTCTGAGGCAGAGCTGGGGGTTAGGAGGGGAAAGCACAGCTAAGCCTTATCCCGGGCGCCTCAAGAGGGAGAGGCATCTCCTCCAGCACGGATGTGGGGGAGAGCACAAACATCCTGCTCAGGGAAGTAGCAGAACAGGGCGACAGTGGTTGTGGAAGGAAGGAAGGAAGGAAGGGAAATTCCCAGTTATGGATGAGGGGCAGGGAAGACTGTCAGCTGTGAGAGCAGGAGAGGGCTTGACAGGATGTCACGGGAGAGGGTACAAACAAAATTACCACCTACCGAAGAGGTCAGAGAGCATGAGAACGTAGTGCTGTTCAGATGAGGATTCGGTTTACACACACACATCTGAGCAATTTCCATGAAGCTGGAAGAACAGAATAAATAAACTTTTAAATCAGATTGTTCTAACCCCCTATGTCTGACCTGTGTAACGGGGACCACAGTTTCACTGCAGCAATTCCAGCAATCCAGTGATTTCTGTTTCAGCTAAATCATACACACAGCCATCCTTCCATGCCAAAGTACTTCAGGTCATAGCAGCTCTGCTTTATTCTTTGTTAATTACTTAACTCTTACTTACTTTGTTAATTACTTACTCCGTGGAGGAAAATTGCCATCATCATTTACTGTACAGCAGTGCAGGGAAGGAGATAAGGAGCTGGAAAGTGATGAGGGAAGGACAGGCTGTCTGGAGAGCAGGGCTTTCACTTTTGATGGCTCTGAGACATGAGCATTCACAAGATGGGAAAAAAGGAACAGTTTGATGGAGAGCACAGCAGATCAAGACAGAGCTTGGTGGTCTCAATAGGAAGGTGGCAGAAGATGACTACTTCTTGTTCTAGGAGTTGACCATGTTCCTGCAGTCAAATGGCTTCAGCTGATCTCATCAAATATTTTTGGCTATACTGAAAATAGATGAGATTGTAGACCAGAAAACGTCCTAAAGAGTCTTTAGGAAAAGAAGATGGGAAAACTGTGCCCAGGAACGCTTCACTGAACGTGGAAATGGTCAAGAGGGGACAACTAACCTGAAAACAAAACAGCTCTCCATAAGCCCCCTTTTAGTCTCTGGCATCAGCTATGAAAATCTCAGGTTGTGCTGGCAGCAAGCCCAACTCCAGCCTGACATCCTGCTCCGATTTCCTGTAGAGGAGTGGGAGCTCTGCTTCATCGTGACAGGGCCAGAAACCTTAAGATACTGGATAAACTGAGTTTTGTAAACCAAGTACTTGAAACACCAGCATTTTTGGCCTCTTCTAGGAGTAGCTGTTACCTTCAACAGGTTCTGGCTTGCTAATGCATACAGCACACAACTTGCAGAGACTCTTTTCAAATTGATGCAATAAACCTTTCACAGCACTCTCCGCCATGCTTGGCTAGTGCCACATTTTCCTTGTTCACTCTTGGCTTCTCCCCCTCCCAGCAGTTACTGGGAAGCACTGCCACAGCTACAGGCAGTTATGAGACTGTCCCATCCACCAGCATAGCAATTCCTAAAGTGATTTGCCAAGTGCAGCAGGCTATGTTCTTCTGCACTGCAAATCCATCCAGTATCCCCATTAACCACAGGTGTAAAACTATGCAGCTGGTGTAACCAGTTTCAATCTACCAGAGATACACACTGCCAAACAAACCCAATGGGCAGTTAAGCTCTACAGTGAGTACAGTGAAATCCGACATACACAGTTCAAATTAATGTAGTTTATCTTTGCTTTGAAAGCTCTGAGATCTACTTACGGCAGCAACCATGCAGCTCACCAGGCCACACTGCAGCTTGGGCCCATCAGTTCTGCCTCTCCAAAATGAGACTCTCTGTCTTACAATCCTGTCATCTCTCAGCTTTTTCTTTGGGAGGATTCTTGCTGCTTCACCATCCATTTCACCCACGTTTTTTGCAGATTACACTTCATGATTCATCAGCAAAAGTCGCAGGAAAAACATCACAAAGGAAGAACTTTAATATTGACATTTGGAAATACAAATTAGCCTCTGTTTAGGGACTCCTTCAGTTACCACCTGAGGAGGCAAGAACTATTTCGATCCCACAATCCCCCTCCCAGGTCTGTAAGTGCTGTGGAATGATGGGGCCGTTACTGCTGGGGGCCCAAAGGATGGTACCAAAGCTCAGAGCTAGCAGCACCGGGTGCTACCTGCCCTGCAGTCACTGGCAGTAAACCACCTGAATGCCTTTGAAAAGAGGGAGAGCAGGCTCTGCCCAGGACACACAACATGGCAACATGACACTTTCCACAACCAATCCACTCCCTCCAACTACAAAGACAACCCAGCACAAGGAGTGAGCTGTGATGACAGCTAGGGGCCAGCCATGAACAACTGCTCTTTGTATAGGAAAAACACCGAGGGGGGAGGATATGACCATCTGCAGCAGGAATGCAAATTTCAGCTGCCTCAAGAAATTTCACAAATGTTAAAGGCACCTCACTAGAACTTCATTCTGAGGAAAAATACTCAAGATTCAATTAAAATTCACTCATTTACATATCCTGAACTTTTAAAAAAAGAAGTATGTGCCACAAAGTCCACTTGTTACTGAACAAACACACACTGGCAGGTTTTGCATCTTCAGGTTTGCCCTTGCAGCCAAAAGAACTGCATGAACAAAGTTGAGAATCAACTGCCAGGCACAGCAGCCTTAACTCCAAAGTATTTCTTTGTGACTTCAAATAAATTCCAAGTTTTTAAACCAACTAAAGAAAGAACTTTACTTTTGGAACCAGAAATTGCTTTTGTGTTTTACCATCTCCTAATATTATGAGGTGTTTTGTTGGGTTTGGGTTTTCTTTGGGAGATCCAACTCCCAGTCAAGCTTTGTCAGACTGGGAGCAGTAATCCAGCTAGTTACTATCCCCTTTTGGACATGTGGACATCTTAGCTAGCTAAGATCTGCATCTATCCTTAATATCAAATCTAAATTTTTTAACAGTTTCAATAACTTAATCCATGTACACTATTAACTTTTCAAACTAACTCCAAGAGCTGGAACTCTGCTCAACTGTCTAACATTTATCATAATTAAATAAAAACAGATACAACCTTTTTATTTAGAAAAAAAATTCCATTATTTGGCAGCATTACTTGACCTGTGGAAAGCCAAGATGCTATAAAAAACCTGTTCTGTAGAAACTCCTTTCCCCTCCTTCACCCAAAGTAGGTGTTGGATGATTAAAGACAGAACCTAAGTGCTGTTTGAACTGTTTTATTCTCAAGGAGAGGCACTCTCTGGCTCTGTCATTTGCGTTATGCTCCAGCACTTCCCCTCGCAGTTCCGTCTCGAACCCGGAGAGGGCGCAGGGCAGTACAGAGGAGCCACAGCACAACACTGCAGCGTTACAGTCAGAGAGACGTTTGCCATCACTGGCTGACTCAGGCTGTCACACGCAGGCCACAGGCATGAAAATCCAACACGAGCAGACAACATTTCATAAAGTCATTTTAATGGAAAATGTAAAACCCCTTTCAACTTCAATGTACAAAGCATGTGTAACACTTGCACTTTTAACAAATTAAAGCAAGCCAATGTTTTAAAAAAATACATCATTGAATGTATATATGTATATATTTACATAGCATATTAAGTTTAATATTTAGCTTTAAAAGTTCACATAAATTTTACCAAAATGAGACAATTTTTAAATAAATTACACCTTTTGAAAACGTTTAATTGTACACTGAATAGCTTCAATAAAATACTGAAGTGTCTGTATTTAATATCTACTTTATATACTTTATATTTTACAAAGTTTACAATTATTTGGCAGTAATTTTCAGATTATGACATGACTGCTGTGCGGACTCAGCAAGATCCCAAATGCAGGCAATAGCTGGTGTTTGTGTCCTACTCTCACAGTAACTGTCTCAATGTAGTGAAAAATATCTGAATTATTTTAGCAAACTGTACAAAGTCACATTTACATTTGATCAACAATATAGCATAGAATTTTGTGGGTTTTTTTCCAAAAATAAATACATCATCTTAAATCTTTTAACATTTCACAAACTTCATGTACAGTATAATACAGGACAGCAGAATGCTGCTCAATCGTTTGCAAGTCTAACATGTGATCACAGTGGCTGTGATACGAAGCTCTACTGTTGCAGTGTCATTAACAAGTAAATATGATGACTATGTCTTCTTGGCACTGATGGTTTGTGAAGCTTTAATTAGTGTGCATACTGTTCATGTATTAGAAAAAATAACCTCCATCTGATGGTAACACAAGAAAGCAGAGCACGTTTAATTTTCATCCATGTCTTCCATTTCACCTTCATGAATCTTCAAAGCTCTCACCATTTCTTTAACTGCATGGTACAAGATATTTTTAACCTGCAGGAACATCAGACAAGACTTAGTAAGCCCTGAGACTAAGGAACTCTGAAAAGCAACTGTGTTAAGGATTAAGCCTACTGGATAGGAAAAAGAGCAAAGGCTACAGCAAGCCACTGCAGAAGGAAACACCTTTTTACACATTTTAAAACACAATGTGAAATGTATAAAACCAGCAACTCGAGGGAGAGTCATTTATGCCCCTGGCACTGCTGCTGCTGCTCATTGTTATTCTGTGTGAACAGCAGCGAGGAAGTAGCTCCACGCACTGCTCCGCATTTCAATGAGCCCGAGCATGCCCTGCCTTCCCAACAGCTCCAGAGCAGAATTCATTTCCTACCTGCAGTTTATCATCATAATTGATTTCTTCCTTTGACAGCCTCAGCTCCTGTGTTAAGTGAAATGACTGCACAAGATGTTCTGGAGACACAAAGTCTTCAGTTACTTGAACACAGCTGTGAAAATTTTGCACCTATCCAAAAGAACAAGAAGAGATGGATAATTAGTATTTTGGGGTTATTCTTTGGCAGAGATATCTGAGAAAAGTGGGTCTTGAGATCTCTTAAAGCACAGGCTTATCAGACTAAAGGGCACCTTTATACGCTTCACATAGAGAGCAATTAAGTGTATTCGACTTAGCTCCTGGCAAAAAGTACACCTTGAGTACTGCACATCTGCCTGTGCTCCACTGCTTCTTCCTGCAGTCAGCTCTGACATTAATACAAGACCCTCTGGTGTGTTATCCCCCTGTTACCCACCACACAGGCACTGCTGCTGCGTGCTACTGCTGCTGCACTGTCACTACCCGAGCACTGCACAGGTGCCAAAGCTGCACACCGAGGCCACAGCAGCGTTGCCCTGCAGGACCCAGCTCCTCGGGCCTCACAGACATGCTGGAAGCACTCTGCCAGGCACAACTTGCTGAGAAGTAATTGCCACTGGAAATATTTCAAAGGGAAAAAAACCAACAAAACAAAAACAACCCACCCATGAACAAAGGAGCAGGTTCAGAAAGAGGGGAAAGGCACTTTCCTCTTTCTCCAAGCATTTCTCACTGACCAGAGGAAGCTACTGAGAGAAATAGACACTGCCTGCCACCCAGATCATGCCCGGAGGACAGGGAAAAGGAAAAAATGCTTCCTGGTTGTGACCTGACTACCAGTTCCCATTTGTCCTCTCCTGAAAAATACAGCACCAGGTTTTCATCCCTAAACCCTAACACATCACACTGTTTTTTCAGCATGTCAAAACCCTCATTTCCCCAAATTCCAAAAGCTGCTAGTAAAGTTGTGCAATGTCAATTCTACAAACTTAACAAAGCCTGGGTGTGAGGAGGGAGGGACATCCTTTGCCATCCTAGCATACAAAGAGTCGCACCCTGCCAATACTGATGAAGTTCTGATATTTTAAAGCTCAAGCACAGCAAAATCTAGACACTTTTAATGCATACTCCAAATTTTCCATTGTGATACCTGCCTACAGTTTAGAACACAGCATTTCATTTTAAAAAATACTTTCTCCTTCAAAACCACTGCCTGAGACTGATTTTATAAGGTAGGTTGCCCCTTTACAGGTCAAATCCCAAAGGGTAAACCCCCGACACAACACTAGCTTTGTTCACGGGGTTTCTGCAGCCTCATAACCATCAAGGACAAAGCAGAACCATTCCATCCTCTTAATTAATCAAACCAGAACTAATTCCTGAAATGAAGAGGGTTTGTTGATGCCACACAATTTGCAAATAGCGAAATGCCAGGAGCGAGGAAACAGCTGCAGAAGCGTCACTGCACGGCTCCCATCAACACTCAGGGAATTTCCTAGAGCTTCAGCTAAACATCTCTGCACCGTGCAGCCAGGCTGCCAGCTCCAGCCCCCTCTTTTCCCTTGCAGGCTTCTCACTTGAAGCTTCAAGTCTCTACCTGCCCTTGTTTTCCTTTCCACTCCATGCAAATTCCACACCACTCTTTCACTTTCTCCTCTCTGAGGCAAGGTTTTACTGATTCCCTTTCCCTCCACTGCAGAACAGGCAATATTTGTTGCCCTCAGATCTTTCATTCTGCTGTGCCTCCTTCCCTTCCAGGGCCTGTCTTATCAGCCTGCAGATCTTTGCAGGGAGGACAGACTTACCTGGCTGGTCTGGTACTTAACAGGGAATGCCCTGCTGACAGCCCACAGGGAGTTCTAGTTATAGTACTTATAATACAAGCTGATACAATGACACACACGAATACCTTTAGCAACGATTCTCCTGAGGTTTGCAGAGCAAGGACTGCACCAGTTCCAGCTGAACTGAGAGAACAGCTTTGCCCTCAGCCCACACAGAGAAAAGGCTGGAAACACCTCAGATCTGGGTTGGGACAGGGAAAGGCGAGCGGGCAGGGAGGAAAGGGCCCCTTCATCCTCAGCCATCTCCTTCCTGTCCTTATGCTGAGGATCAGTCCCTTCCTGCACAGCTTAGCTCCAGGGCCAGGGCTCAGCCCAGCAGCTCTACATATGCAACTCCCAGACCTTTATCCCACATCCTTATCGGAACATCACCAGGATGTCGCATTAACTCCAGTGTGTTATTTTACAATCTGTAATCCTGCTGTTAAATCAAGATAATACTGCTAAAAAACAACACTGTAATAACCTGTTCTACTATGAACGAGTTTCACATGTAGTTTCAATGACACATTTCAATCACTGACTCAAGTATTGCTAGTCTTTAATTTATCATTGAAATACATCACAAATTTCGAGTCATCAAATTAAAAACAGGGAGGGCATCCCTAGAGGATGCCTGTGATAAAGGATGACCCAGAACAGAGCAGCAGAAAGAGTGAATAATTCAGAAGAACACCGACACACACTCCCCTTACCTCCCCCTCCATTTTTAGCTGGGGGAGAGAACAAGGCTCAGACCTTAGCAAAGCAGGGGACACTTCTGACCTCCCTACTCGTATAGCCAAGAAGAAAGGAGATAGAACCCTACAGTGCACCACTCATTGTATATTCAGGGAAGCATCTGCAGAGGAGACCAGTCCAGCACTGTATCTATTTTTGGCTTCCCCCCAAGAGTGCAATTCCCTCCGTAAGAGGTACTGGCAAGACTACTGTGACCGTCACAGCTCACAGGAGAGGTTCTCCCTCCCACCTCACCACTGCAACAGTTTGACTTTGCCTACTGAAATGATCACAAGGGGGAATGTGACGGCTGTCTGCAAGTACATAAGGAGGAGGGGGAAACCTGGGAAGCAAGAGGAACGTTTTATGCTACCATAAAACATTAAGAACAAATCACTTTCAGAACTAAGCAGGAATCCAGAGAAGCTGAGCAGGGGAAAAAAAAAACAAACACAAAACCCATCATAGAACAAATACAACCTCCTCCATGTTAATGCAGCAAAATTCTAGATCAGCACATCAGAAGCAGCAGTGTGACAACAATCCTAAGTGGCTGCAGGATGGAAGTGTCTGAGCTACCCTACACAGTGAGCACAGGCAGCAGGGCTCCCTAATTCCATCCTTCAGCCTTATTTCCTCTGCTCCACAACATTACCAATAAGCAGACAGAAATAAAAATGTTAATTTACCACCACATTTAGTATCAACCCTCACCCAGTTCTAATTATTAAAGATTTGTGTTGTGCATGTAAAGCTGAAACACTCAAGATGTAAACTTAACCTTGTATATATTGTTCAGACTTAAATTTTTAAGTGTTTAAATGTGCTTTGTACATATGAAGTGTTGGTGCTAATCCCTAAGGTCAGTATTTATGCATCCCTGTATAGAAAGTACTATACATGTACATGAAAGAACACGACGCTTTCATTTCCTCCTACGTGGCAGATTCACAGGAACTTCTTACTGAAGATGAAAAGGTTCTCTGCTTCACCCACTAAGGTTTAAAAACACCATGTTATTAACTCCTTGATGCCAGAAGCTAGAAGATTACCACTTCAAAAGCAATCTGGAGTTTAAAGCCAAGGAGATAAAGATAAGAGTGGTCTTATTTTTCCTCCTTAAACCTATGAACTGCAGGGAAGCCTGGAACATTCCCACTACTTCACATTTGATATGCCGTATGCCTTTACACAGTGCCACATGCTATATAAAACAAATTTCCCAGGATGTTTGTTATTTTCTGTGGGTTCCCTTTTCACTCTTGTATCTTGAGTTCATCTTCCCTGTCTTGAGAAACCAGCTTAAGGCTACTGGTGGATGCAATGTAAATCTTATCAACTCTGGTACTTTTAACTATTTCAGCCTAACAGACACTAAGAGAAACATCAATGCCATATGTGTTCACCCTTGTGAAGCAACATCAAGTCCTTGAGACGTGGTACAGGGAAAGGCAACCTACAACAACCCAAGATCTGGCCACCTGCTTTTGTGGGGTTTTCCTTCTTTTGCTAGAAAACCAATCCACACAGATCATGCAGAGTTAACATACCACCATGTGAAACCCACCTAAAGACTCACTGGAATGACAAAGGAGTCTAGTCTGGGTAAGTTACCTGTTGCTTTCAATGCCTCAGCAACTGACACAGCCAAACAGACTAGGGAAGCAACACCTGCCATCACTACAACACAGTCACATTTTTCACAGAGAAAACCCTACTGCCTTGTTCACAGTGACATGGTAAACCATTGCTTCCTCCCTGCCCAGAAGAGGTGGTGGTTGGAAGCTGATCTGCAGATCAGAAACCAAATAGCATCTTCATCAGAAAGGCCAAGTCTCACTTGAACCTGGGTGGAGATAAATCAGCAAGATGGTTTACAAGCCCTAGTGCAGGGTGGGGATGCTCCTCATTCCTCGATAGTCAGCTACCTAATTAGTGGTGCTTGACAGCTGGCAAGACAGCAGGCTCCATTTCCTGTTGGAACAGGAAAAGGGTCACAGAATGAAGAAATAAATCAATCTAGAACTGTGCAAAAATCATCTCTGAACAACTGTACTTTCTTCCTCTTCTCACCACAGAGAGGCAGCTTGCAGACTGTGAGAAAAATAACACCCACCAAACTAAACGAAATAACAAATCCTGCATGATAGGAGAGGACAGAAGCTTGCCAAGCAAATTCATTCTGCTTCTCCAGAACTGCCCCTACTGGCAGTCCTTTTTCTTACATAACTAGGAATTAAATCAGCCCAGCTGCTGCAAAGGTGGTATCACTCTTTTTGATGGCAAGGAAAGCTGCTGAAGAGACAATGATGACTCCTGGTGATGGATGCACCTTCTGTGTAGAAAAACAACTTAATGTGGCGCAGGAAAACAACCTCCAAATCCTGATAAAGAAACATCTCACTATAGGCAAATTGTTTCTACAATTTTCCTATGGCTGAAGACAAAAAGAACCAATGACACCTGACAACCTGGTATTTGTAACTGCTTGGGCTGCTCTCAGGGTTAGGTTAACTTTCGGTTTAGAAGGATAAAAACCCTCAGGTGACTTAGCCACAACCAACACTGGTTTACTTTGAAATCTGCTAGTGAAATGAACACTAAAAAGTGATTAATAATAGTTTACTCCTTTTTAATTTTAAAGGAAAAAAGAACAGTATTACTTCAAGCATTCAAGTTGTTGTATATTAATATTGGCTAGTCATCTATACAAGCACGTGTACCTTATTATACATTCCTATAGAGTAACAGCTACCAAGAAGAAAACAAAATGTGAGTGCAGGATGCAGTTCTGGCTTTGAAAGAAAATTTTACTGTATTTCTTATTTAATTCTGTGTGTCACATTACCTGATGAAGTGCTCCTGCTGGAAGAATAATAGCATCACCAAGAAACTGAATAATTGTACAGGTTTTGACTCCATATTCTTCAAGAAGCCTCTGGCGAAGTTTTTTGTTCACATACCAACTCTGATCACGTATTGGATCATGCTCTGGTAAAACTTCTAAGCCTTGCTCTTTTGCTATCTGTAAGCACAGAAAAGATCTCACATCACTTTCAAAAGAAGCTGAACCTTTTGCTAGTAAGTTAACATATGAAGCAACAGAAGATGCTACTGTGTCCCCAGTACCTGAAGGAGAATTTTGATTAGGGAAAAAGAACCTCAAAGGAACTGGGAAGTCCCACTGGACTGAAAGCATCTGAAGATCTCCCACTCCAAAATGTAGAGTGTTAAAGAACACAACAAAAGAATCAGTAAGCATCATGCTCTCTTTGTTACTTCTTTCATCAAGAAAAGAAAACATGACCTCATGAGTTCCTATGCTGCCCAATCCTCAACTTACAACCTTCAGTTTTGACACAGACACGTAACAGCACAATCTCAGCTCAGGAAAAAAGCAGATAAAACTATGGGTCATACAGTCGGTCCTGGGCAACCTGCTCTAGATGACTCTGCTTGAGCATGGTGCTGGACAACAGGACCTCAAAAGGTCCCCTTTCCAATCTCAACCAGTCTATGGTAAGAAGTTATTTTCCTACCACCCCATCAAGGAAATAGGAAAAAATGATAGATGTAAAGAAATCCTACAAACTTCCTAACAGCAGTCGACATTACTGTAGCAACCACTCCTCACCAAGTTAATGACAGGGGAACAAATACTACCCTTAATCTACTGCTAATTAATCAATCACTGTGACTAAAGACAAAAAATACACCCAATCCATCTGTAATGATTCAGATTCTCTCATTAAAAACAGATTTTTATTCATATTGATATTAAGTATACTTAGTTATGTGATGCAGAACTTGAAGCTGTCCTTGTGGATTATCACCTTCCTCCTGTACTAACAGAGATATCGAGGTTTTACCTCTTATCAACAGGCAAAGTGGTCCCAAGGTCTAGTCATCTATTAATCTCCAATTCAGTATTTCAAAAATACCACTACACCAAGAACACTAGGGGGTACACAAACTGGATACCATGGGAAACTGAGGCAGCAAATGACCGACATTATTACACAGTGTCTTAAGAGCTTCTGTTTTATATCTGCTGCTCAAAGAGTTTCACACTATCACTTCATGGCTCTGAAAGAAGAAATGCTGAATACTCATTGTGTGCTTATTCCCTTGCATTTCTGATTTTGTTCACAACTCTCTTTTCCAAACTGAAGAGCCACCATCTACTTTATGAAAGAACAGAAAAACTTCACTGTACAATTGAAAACCTCCTGGAATTAGCTGTGTTTCATTTACTAGTGCTCATTTTCCCTACAGTTCAACTTGCCAGAGACCAAAACTGTTAGAGCCCCGAGACTGAAACACTGCTTTACTGCCCCAGAGGATCTTCACTGCTAAATTTCTTAGGCTCTTCCTGCTTGCAGTAGAGACCTTGGCCTCCAGTCTGTTTATGGACCACTTTGGTTTAACCAGTTAAAACTCATCTGATTTCTTTTTTTCCCCACAACAGAAAACAGTGAAGACTTCTTTTCCCTGGGCAACCACTTCATTGATATTTTGGTATTTCCATGTCATCTATTAAGACTGCCCTCTAGACCACGAAAACATGATAAAGACAGGGTGCAGAAAGCTGCTTCAGAGGTAGTATCTCTAAATTTAATGCCACTGATGACCATCAATGGCCCAGTGGTGAATATTCATCCTATGTGGTAAGTAATGACCTGAAAGATTCTGATGTGGCTCTAACTTGTTCATCACATGCTGCTGAAGGAAGATCTGCACTGCAGCTAATGCTGAGTAAGTTTGCTGCCCTGGGGTACATTATCCCCCCACCGCTTTCATCTTCAAGGCATGTTCTTTAAGCTGAATGACAGGACACAGAGTCCTTTATGAAGATCAGTGGCTGCTGGGTTGCAAGGTCAGGGCCTTTTTGCATGGGACAATTCACAAAAGCTTCCAGCATCTGATAATGCAAGAATGGATCAGTGACACAACGACATTATCCTACAAATTGTCCTTTGTATTTCAGAAAGACAAGAATAGATCTCCATGCCCTTCTGAGCTTTCAGATTTTGCAGGCTACCTCTATCTCTTGAGAGATGATTATGTATCTGTCATATTACACACTTCAGTTGTTGATGATGCAGCAGGTCAATTATAATTTCCTATAAAGAAAGTAATTTTGCTTCCCTCCTTTCCCTAAGCATAGCGGTGGGGTCTGTGGGTTTTTCCAGCCCCCCTTAATTTACCAGTTACTTATATTTATCAAATGTCTATTACAAATCTAACCTTTTGCAGAAACTCCCTTATCTTGTCAGCATCTTTGCCAGCATAAATGTGCCATAAAGCACCGGGTAATTCACTTGAGTCTTTCAAACGCTTCCTTAGAAGGTCATCCAAATCTTCCTCTTCAAACTTCTTCAAAACTCCTAAGATTCAACAAAAATATTTTTTTTAAAAGCAAGAAAGAAGGAGAACTTAAACCCAACACCTTCTTTTCCAATTCCTTGTGCAGGACTGAGCAGATGAAAGTTTGCTGAACACAACAGATCTTTTTATTCAGTGTTTATAATTAGCTACTAGAACCAAATGCCATAAATACCTTAAGAACAAAGTTCAATCTTTAAACTTTTTAGCATGTCCTGAATTTGATAGAAGACATTTTCCTACCTGAAGTAAACCAGCAGGGCTGGCACCAAAAAAAAAGATGAAAAAGCTGTTTTGCTGCAGTCAGCAAAAGCAGTGTTTTGCAGGCTGTTCTGCAGCAGCTAGTCAAGAAGCTAGAGCTCTCCCACTATGCTCGAGTTCTACTGCTATTAACTCTGTGAATACACAAGTGAAAACAAAGCAAATAAAAGACACCAAACCTTACTGCACCTCTACTAGTCACATTCAAAATCTACATTTGCTGATTATGGAATAACAGAACAAAAAGAATAAGGGGAAAGAAACAAAACTATTTCAGTGATTTAAAGACTTTCACGTACACAATAAACCTCATATAGATGACTAACATACACCAATTTAAGTTCTCTGGTGCTGAAAAATTACATTACAGTCCAAATTCAATAGAGCAAAAAGTGCATCCAGAGGGAGCAGAATAAACAGGAGGTTTGGCAAATGCATCACCCTGACATAACTGTTAGAACCACCATAGCTTCCAGAGAAAACCCTTCATCCTGCACTTTCATTAGCTCTGCCAGCCCCAGCAGAGGAATACAACATCAATTATAGGTAATGGCAAAAAAAGAGAGAAGAGCTTCAAATTCCATTTCATAAATGTATGAAACAAAATCTCCCAAGTTTAAGCAAGTCCTCATGGAGATCTTTCAGCTGCTTCAGAAGAACAGTGTCAATTTTAAAAGCAGCAGATCATTCAGTCCATCTACCTTTCTTCCAGTGAGCTCCCCTTTACCTGATTTGGAAAGTACTCCGTTTCCTTTCGCTATGCCAACATAAACAAGGATGTTCACAACATCAGAAACTTCAATATGGAGATTTGTGGTTCCTATATCGTGGTCTTTAGTAGCAGCCACACCTATGTTACAAGATTAAATTAAGATTTGTTGTATTGCATATTCACCTCCACACAGAAACGTGCAAAAGCTAAGTGAGAAACTATTTCTGAAAGTACACTAAGCATCTCAGGAAAGCAGTAGTTTATGTGCAGACAGGCTTCAACGTGAAGATACTGAGACAGGCAAACCACAAACACATTTTGTTTCACTTACTAAACAAGAGACTAAATAGGGACCTTGAGATACCTATTAGCTCAGGTAACTGTTCCTATGTAGCAGCTGTGTCAGAACAAAACACTGCAGCAGAATAATCAAGGACATCTCCTGACCCCCAGGTTCCTTCCCAACCTTTCAGGTTGTTCAGGACAGAATGCAAGAACAATGAAACAACTGAATGTTTCACTTTTGTGCCTGGCTGTAAGCCAAGTTCTTAATCAAAAGAAACCCCCAAGCAAAGCAGAAAAATAATTTCAGTTCTAAGAGGTGAAAACATACATACTTAAGTCAAAAGGACATTGCAGAACACTAAGGCCTGCAGCAATATTACATGGAATTATCACTAACGATTCAATTCTTCAGACCCATGCCTTGATCACTATGGTTAATATGCTGATTTCAAAGGACATCTGACGAAGTTTAAATGAAAGCCACCATGCCACAAATTACAACCCAATTCTTGTCCTATTGCAACAATTTGTAAAACTGTTTGCAAAAGAAGGAACAGCTGGAAAAGGTCTGAAGGAAAGCACCTTTTCTACAGGTTTTTGAGTGTAAAGCATACAATGCAAATTATGAGAAATATGCTGAGATTTATTTAGCGACCAGAACTACGAACACGATAATTCATGAAGTATTTTGTCATACAGCATTACTGAAGACAGGATCTTTGTGCAAAAGCAGCTAACCATTTATATGCTCCAGAGACCGTAACAGCACAAGAAAAGATAGAAAGAAATGCAGAAGCAAATAAATTCTCACGCCTGAGGTGCATGTACTACTGTTAATATGCAACATATTTCTTCTACATTCAGTGAACAATTATCCTCCAAGTAAAGCTCAGCTTTCCATCTAACATTGTAACATGAGAGTCTACACTTCTAAGGGAAGAGGTAACTGCTATGCTTTCAGGGCATGCTCACCATATGCACTGCACAGTCTGGGTCCCAGATCTGGACGGACAAAAAATCCTGGCAGATGAGAAGCCAAGTTTAGTTTTCCTTCTGGGCTACAATATTCTGGCAAGGGTAAACTTTTTAATAAGTCCTCATATCTGGAGGAGACAAGAAAGGAAAATGTAATTGAGTTTGTGTCACTACATATAGAGAACAAAAGCAACATAGAAATTGACTTAATATCAAATATTAACTCAAGTACCTTGCTGGCATCATAGCCTTGAAATCTTCACCAGAAGGCCAGTCTTTCAGTTTTAGTAGAGCTGTTTCCCCATTCTTTACTTTCTGCCGTTCTGCAAGTAACATAGAACTTACTGACAACTAATACACCGTAGGCATTTTACTAAACTAAAATATGGAACTGAACTCTTAACTTCTCTATAAAGATTTAATCCACAAAACAGGATATAATTAAATTTGAGACTAAAGAATAACAAAACAAACTCAACTAGCTGAGGATAATGTTCAAGTTTCTTAGTCAGACCTAACTAGTATATTAGTGCATCTTTAATTCTGCAAAGGTACAAAACTGCAAGTTTCCCCTCATTCTCTTTTTAAAAGTTTCTTCAAAAAGCCCCAAGAGCCATCAAGAACACTTTTAACTGCAGTTTCTAACACTGACCATGTTCAGAATCAATGGAATAATACAGCTGAAGTAACGTACTTGAAACATCTTCAAAACCATCCCAGAACTCCTTGACACTGGTGTTTGAAATAATACTGTCTTTGCAATTCAATATATCAGCTTGTTGGTTTCCGAAATCTAGACTAATCGACTCAGCTTTCCACAGGCTGAAGTTCATTTTCTTATGCATACCAGACACTAAAACAGGCTGCAAAAAATGAAGTAAAATGATAAAAATCAATACTTATACTTTTGCAAGCAAACATCTCCTTCAATTAAACTGGAATACAAATGCATCTGAAACATATACTGAGGACCTTGGCCCTACTGAGCTGTTACCACTTCCTCCAAAGCAACCATACCCAAGATGTCATGCATCTTCTTGGAATTTCAATTTCTGTAATAGTAATTTCTTAGCAGTTAATTAAATCATACTACCCAAGGGTCATATGTGGGCTACACCTGACAAGCTTTTGCCCACTGCTAACAATACATTTTCAAATGTGGACTAAAGAAACTTTGCCCTTTAACCCAAATCCCCACAGTTCATACTGGGGTCACTTTATAGACCGAATGGCTCAGTACATACCCTTCCTTGTTTCCAGCACTCTTTGAAGAGCTTCCAGTTGTTGTTGTTTTTATGGTCTCTGAGCCACAGAACATGCTTATCACAGATCCATGAATACTGGATATCACTGTACCGTTTACTGCAATCATCCTGAACACATTTTTTATCATCCTTTGGCTCATCTTTTATTTCAGATTTAACATTTGTCTTTGGTGCTCTATTTGGTGGAATCTTGTTTTCTACTACCGAAGCAATTATGTCATCAAGAATGTTTGGCATAGTCCTTCCACTCTTGCCACTCTATTAGAAAAACAAACAGATGAATGCTTAAACAATGTAAAAGCAAATAAAGTTAAGGCAATTCCTTTTGCAATAGAATGACATTTCATGACCAATTAGAAGCTTGCAATTATCTACTTCCTTTGTAGAAAACTGCATGCATTCTTACATGGCAGAAGTTAGAAATATACAGTAATATAAACTCAATATATTGGAGGTTTGTTGGGTTAAGACTTTAACTTCATGGACGTTTTCTCCACAGTACCTATCCATTATCTCTCCATAAGAATAACATATAAACACAAATATGTGCGTGTGTATAAAGTTTTACTTCTATTTAAAGCAATACAGTTATCAGACTGCTCCAACTACCATATACCAAAACAAATTATCATCACCATTATTATTTCCAAGCCTGATATAAAAACTATGTGGCTTGTCAACACTTACTGCTGTTCCAGTAGAGTAAACCGGAGCAAAAGCAATACCGGCATCTGTAGAACCCAGACGTAGCTTGCCCGCTGTTGTAGTTAGCAAATCTCGTAAGGTTGAGCCCTGCTCATTGTTCTGGGATGCAGGAGGGGAGCTCTTACAGTTTGGAGACTCTAAATTATCTTGGTCTTTCTCTTCTTTTGAGTGTTTTCCTGAAGGACATTCATTGTTCTCTAAAAGAAGAATAATCACTGGAAGTTTACACTGTTGTATCAGGGAGCAGACAAAGGAACAGCACCAGTATCCTGCATTTTATAGCGATGGTAATATACTGTAGCACTAGCACTTTATTCACCTGAAAACACATCAGAGGATGAACTAGATCCTTCAAAATGCAGTCAAACTGTGTGACCATGAAAAGGCCTTCCTCAGCATCTCAGACATGCAGCTGAGTGAGTACCTGTCACAAATGAGAGATGCTGTAGCTAGAAATACTGCCATATTACACATGCATTCCACTAGTGGCTCCTCTGGTACCAGATTCTAATGCCACCAGGAGAAGGCACTGCAGTTTCAGGATTAAAATTACAGGGGGGAGAAACATCATCTTTTCTTTTTGTTGAACAAAGAACTGTGTTTTTCCTCATTAATCCAATTACGTACCACTGGTGCCCCCAAAGACATGGACATAATATGACAATTTCAAACATGTACCTTTCTTTTCCTCTCTGGCTTTCTGCTCTGCAAGATCAGCTAACCAATGCAGCGGTGACTGGGATTCAGGTGGTGTTAACTTGCTGTCTGTGCTTACATCACTCCTTGGACTTGTATTACCATTTGTCTCAGACTTTTGAGGAGTATTCTGCTGTTGAGACTCAGGCACACACAGAGAAATTTTATTACTGTGGTTAAGGACATTCTGCAGAACCTGTAAAGAATAAATTTATTTTTAAGCATGTAACTTTGCTTTGATGTATTTCAAAGACAAGGCTAGCATTTAACCGTCATATAAGCAAAGTAAACCCCAGCTGGTAATATCCAAATGCAAAAATCCACCAGAATCAGAACATCTGAACAACCTGCAATGTACACACACATTTTAGACTCACCTGAGAGACACCATTCATTGCAGGGAGCTTGCCAGCTTGTGTGCTCTGCTTGCTGGTACACTGACAATGGGATTTAATTTCAAATTTTTCTCTAATATTGTGCATAGCATCTAAGAGATCTGTCAAAACTGGAAGACAATCAAGAGGAACACCATGAGCAGCTCTCAATCATTTTGAGACTCTCTTTACAAAACCACTGATGCTAATATCATTTCCGAACCTTTGTAAAATTTAAACTATTAAAAATGCTGAATTTAACACTCAAAAATACTGTACCAAGACTGTCCACTTTACCTTAAAGCTTGTGCAGAAAGAGACATGTTTTTTAATTAACTGCACACTTCACTCCTGAATAATCTAACCTTCACTCTGCACTCCCACAGCAAGCAAGGCAGCCATTCATTATTTACTCCTCATTGTTCAATGGGTGCATCACTGCTTCATTTAATAAAACCATCAAACTACAGACTGAAGTGAGCCATGTCTTGACAAAAAAAATTAGTAGGTGATCATGTAATTTGGGGCTGTTGGGTAATGGGTACACAGAGAAGAACAAAAGCGAGGTTACGTAGGCAGCCTTCGCTGTGCTGTTTCCAGATGAGTGGCTCACTTCACTATGTAAAATAAAAACCAGTTTCAGTCTGGAACACCTTCTGGGGAACGTCACAGTTTGATGTTACTATGGAATCTAACCAATCTTCATTTCTACCTGAAATAACATGCAACAACCTATAAAATAATGACTGGGTCTGTACTTCCAGCTTAAAATAACTTGGGAATTTACTTCAGAAGTTTGAGGGCACATTTGAGTTTTCTGTTCCCTGCTCTGACTCCACGCTGCCAGAGATCACAAGTAAAGTTGTGCTTACAACCACCACCACACCTAACTACACTTCTTCATAAAAATTACTTGGTTGAATGAAAAATTCTGAATTCAGCTGGGTTTAGGATTACTGCTTAGTTTTTCCTCTATCACATGCTCCTTTGCTGTTTTTTAAGATGCTCAATTAGATGTCTAACCAAAACCACACATGAACCTTTTTTTTCTTTTTTTGTGTGGGTGGGACAGAAAAGAGTGAAAAACATATCCCCAAATATCTGTTACCACATAACGCTCCCCACCAGAACTATTCTAAGGTTTTGTTTAAACAGCCAAGGTCAGATTTGTTAAGTACATTATGACTGTTTTATTCTGCTCTGAGGAGGTACAAACAGTCACAACAAACAGCCTGAATTCCTTCACTGCCTGTCCCCTTCAGACATCTGTCAGCATACTCCTCTTTCTCTCATCATCGTCTGTGCCACTTGCTGGTACAATCACTTGCCTACCTGCAAAGATTTGACATAATTCATAGGTTTTTAAACAGAAAATTAGAAGTTTCAAGAATCAACTCTGGCCTCTCTTCAAAGAAACACCTGGTTAAAAAACACATCCTGCTTGTTCACAGGCAGTCTTACCAGAGCCTGGAATAATCTGTGTTGGCATCAGGTGTTTGTGATCATGAGGCTGTCCCTTTACACACTTCATCCAGGCATATAGCTCCTTATCTGCAAAAGAGCATCACTAACTGTTTTACTTCAGTTACAGTGGTACACAGAGCTAACTAACATTTTTCAGATTTTTTTTTCATTAGAAATGTTTTTCTACACATACTCTAAGTCTTCTGTCCTGGTATCCTTGAGACAAAGATTTGCATAAAACAGCTACTTTTCACAATGAGGAAAAGAGTAGAGAGTTTTAACAATACTTCAATCTCAAATAGCCACATCTGTAACACAGACCCTTGCCAATAACTTCAAAAGCTCCCAAGTACATTCCCTTTATTATAATTAGTGAGTTGCCAGTTTAGCATAAGCTGAAATCCTTTACCACTGCTACTGAGGTAGTAAGACTCCCCTGATGAATTCTAACAGGGAGGTGAGACAATTAGGCTGCAATTGTATCAGTAATTTAAAGCGACACAAGCCATGCTCCAACTGATCAACCAAAGAGGGCCAAACATGCCAAAAAGATGGAACTTTTAACCAAATCAATTATCTGATTTGGCTTATGCAGCTGCACCAATGTAATTGGTGACACAAAGGCTAGGGAAATTACATATGGATTTATGTCAGGTTAAAGCAACCATGAAACCACAAGCCTGTATGTATTGGTTGAAATCATTTGTGGCAGCAGAGAGGGCCCAACTGCTAGGAGAGAGGCTTTCTGTAAAGTATCAAGAAGACACTCCCTGCCAGAAAAATATACCATGCGAAAGCAAGACAGAAGAAGAATGAGAGCAAAAAAGTGTCTGGCCAAGCAACTGGTCACTGACCTGCTGTGTTATTTCTGGGGCAGAAATAGGAATGCAATTTCTCTCTCAACACCCAGTCTTGTATCCTACCCACTGAACTGCTAAGTTTTAAGACACTCTTCAAATCTTTGTACTAGTTTGTTCAGCTCTAGCAATGTAAAATAACTAAAGGAAGCGTTTAGCTCATTTAAAGCATTATTTTCTTACCCTGTAATAGATACACAACATACCAAATGCTCCTTTCAGGTAAGTGTTACATTTGTTAACTACTCTGTAGTTCTTAAAACATTGAAATTCATAACGGATCAGTAACACAATCAAAAAAACAAGATAGCATATACTCAACCTTATTTTAACACTGAAATGCTATAACATGGCATTCCACTTGATGGTGCCATGAACTCTGAAGATAACAATGGATCCACATTCATTCATTACATGTATTAATGAGAGGAGTCATTGACAAAGATCTGAATATGGAGTATTTAAACAACTAACATTCCTGCTGAACCAGGGGAACCAGTGTATTCTCCATTACATTTAGCAACTGTAAAAACAACGACTGGTTCCAGGAAAAAATGGTGTAATATAAAGTGTTATTCTATAGAGATAGGTGGGTGGTGCTGAACTTCTGAGTGCCAAAGGAGAGACACAGTTCACATGAATCCTACAGACATTGTCAGAAATAAAGCCACAAAGAGGGAAGCTACCTACTTCTGCTTTTGCATGTAATTTTGTGATCAAACGGTTAGGAGACAGTTTTCCCTGTTAGAAAGACTGAAAAGAAAGCCGTTTCTGTATACTGCTTTTTCAAGCTCTGAAGACATTTTACTAAAATTTTCCTGGCTGGTTAACACATAGACACTATAAAAAGCCTCTGATTGCACATTCCCACTAGGGTAAATACTGTTCAGCATATATGCTGAGCCACGTCAGATGGATTCATGCGCACAGACTTAAGCCAGTTAAGAGCTGCTGAAGCAGCCTCCAGCACTAAAGCATTAACAACTGTTCTCAGCGTTGGAAGACACCAACAGCAGTTCCCCAGAAACTTCAAGGCTTTGATGCAAGTCTCTGGGAATATCCTGTAACCGCAGCGTAGGAGGCCTCTCACTGTCAGCCAAGGACAAAGTGGATGAGTCTCTCCATTTATTGAGGATTTGCCATCTAACAGTTAAACTTTATTCTACTAACACTTCACATCTGTGACTTCACGCTGCTATGACAAACATGGCAATGCTTTTCAAAACAGCATTATGTTTGAATTGGTTCCTGGCGCAGCGTTTGACCGCAGGGCTGTGCCAGGGCACAATGCCTGCCACCCAGGGGAAGGCAGCCCTCTCCAACAAGCAGCCTGAGCACCAACTTCACAGCTGAGGGCTGAATGACCAGATCAATCTTCAAACCATTTCTCCTTTCAAGCACAAGCAGGCTGGGTCACTCAGAAACCACAGGTTTGCAAGACAGTCCCTGTTACACTTCACTGCAGACTGATCAAGGTAATTTCCATTAAAGTACAGGAAAAACAGAGTATGTGTGTAGGCTGCTGGGACTGTGAAACCTCCATTAACACTCATTTTAAATACCATGTAAAGTACTTTTCTCCATCTCTCTTTTAATAAAAAAGTAGGTTGTTAAGTAAGGATGACAAACCATGTACTCCTTGAAGGGAGGACTCCGGAAAGCATTCAAATCAAGGCAAGTCTTAACAGCAGTGAGTTACCAAAAAGCAGGGAGGTGTAATGGAGTACTAGTCTCACAGCTGAGGAGCAAGATTTAACCTTGAAGGGCAAATCACAAGAAATCCAAGACAATCCACACAAAAAAACTAAAAAGCAGACAAAGACCTAAAATAGCCCCCACAGCAGTTGCTTTCTGAATGATTGATTTTACATCTAACATGAAAAAAAGAAGGTGAAAAAGATCTAAGAGAAACCAAAACACACAGGCGGTAATTTAACACTTTAGTGAAAGGCAGTTACACTACTGGATCAACAGCTCTACAACAAATGAGAATAAACAGCCTATACAATACTCTGTTCCAAAAGAACTGACCTCTGGAACTTTTTCTCTCCTTTGCCTTGTAACAATCTAGGCAGACCACAAATCCACATTTTTGGCAGACCCAGTGAATGTTAAATAATGTGGCTTCACACGCATCACACATCTCACGGACTCCTCTCACTGCTCTCTTCCATGCAATTTTGGCTGAAACACAAAATAAGCAGAATAAAGGACTGAAATTTAAATTCAAAGCACAGAATGAATAGTCTTTATAGGTGAAGCATTGGTAATTTTCCCCTCAGACACAACTGGGTGTGGGGGGAGGAAAGTAATCCTCCATAAACAGACCATCAACATTTACCGCCTTAGCTGGATTACACAGCATCCCCATCGATGCTACTAACAATACACTATAAAGAAATTAAAGCACCCAAAAAACACAGACTAAAGTAAGGGAAGAATATTGCTGTTCAACATGAGTGAGTTGCAAGTACAAAGAACATACATACTTTTAACCTCATACAGCAAAGAGAGCTGGGTTCTTCTCCTGCCTGACTACGGGACATACTTAAATCTCAAGGGCAGCCAAACCAGTGAGCTGGATGGTTAAAGTTGGGAGGAGGGAAGGGAGGTGCCTGGCCTGGAGACCTGGCTAGTACTTCTGCTTTCTGCCCCACTTCCTCCTCCTATTGCCTAGAGTTAGTGGAGTCACCAGCTCTTTTTTCTGCCTGTGCCCATCTGCCATGGGACAGAAGGACAGACCAACCGCAGCTTTGGTGGGGAGGAGGCAATGGTGTTAGCACATGCTCCTTGGGGCCCACGCTGTCACATTATTCTTTGTTTTGAGGAGACATGTCAGAAACACAACATCTATTGGCAAGAATCAGCACCTGGCTCACTGTGGGCCTTGGCTTGGAGCTGGTCACTCTGGCTTGAGAGCTAGAGGCCAAGCTGGGAATTGAGGCTGCTCCAAACCCAACAGCGGCCTGGCCTTGGCCCTGGCCCAGCACAGCCACCAGTGCAGGGAAGGAAGACAGACTGGCCCACTGAGGAAGATCCCTGACCCTCCCTGACTTACTCTCTTAAAATATAGCCTAGGAAAATCCCATGCAGTAGTCCAGTGAAGTTTGCTACTCAGAAAGAAGCAATGGGTCATGACCAACGCAAACATTTGAGTAAAACTGCAGAACACTTGAGAGCATCTGAGATTTCCTTACCGTCTTTTTTCACCCAGGACATGGCTGTTTTTTCTGATGTTACTAACTGGCAAAATTTGTCACCTATGATATCTAGAATATATTTAGATGTTTCTAGGTCCAGTTCATCATCTTCATAGTTCTCATGCGTCCATAAACTCAGTGCTTCATCATCATATTGATCAGGAGACGAGAAACCATCTATCCTGACCACTCCGTTCTTACTAAAAGATAACCTAAAAATGAAAAGAGAGTTTAACTGCCTATCTCATTACATTCCATGACTTACAGTTTACCTGCTAATTTACCCTAATGCTTATGTATTGCAGTAATTTTTTATCTTCTTTAGCATTCTGTCACATTTTTTAATGTAAAAATAAATCCTACTGCCACAAATGGTTAAAAAGGAACAGTAAGAAAGCATGAAAACGAAACCTAACTTCTTAGGCACTTTTTGTATTTAATTTACTCATCATTCTCTATATGTAACATTTATTACTGCTTCAAAATTGCAGAGAGGAAAATGATCTTCCCTTTTCCCCTCCAAGTTTGGTTCTACCTATTCCTCACCTTTAATTCTGGAGTTTCTGTGACAGCACTCACTCAGTCTGACTCGTATTTTATATGTATCCTACCACTCTCAAACAGGAATCTGAACACTGTTAAGTCTTGCTAGGCAGAACAAATCACTAACACAAGATAACATTTTTGTACCTGCTTATTTCTAACCTTTAAAATAGCTAGACTTTACTGTTATCCTACTGATACTATTCCACTAATGCTGGCTATATTTAGCCTATTTATAAGCAGTAACAATTAATTACTCCACCTTGCATAATACAGGATAATTCATTATACACATGTGATTATAATAATAGTTAAGGAATTTCAAAGCAACCCCACTAAAATAGTTCTGAATCCAGAACTCAGTACCAAAAATATTTAGAGATATGTATTTAATGAACAAGGAGAAATGACAAATATTCATTGACTTCTAACAGTAGTACAAACTTTGTTCACAAATGCAAGCCTATCTAAACACACCACAAATAACTAAAATGTTGTAAAATCTACCACAATAGATTCAAAATTTTCAATTCTGTAACTGATAAAGGTTTCCCAACATTTTAGAACGCAATGTTCTCTCCTTTATACAGGAAAAAAACCCAACCACCAAACAGAACTCTGACACAGCCACATTAGGAAGTAAATACTGTTAACAGAAGGTATTCAGAGTCCAACCTTGAAATGATTCCTGTAGGACCATCAAGGTCTTCTAACTAAAGCTTCATTATAAAACATTAAAACCAACCTAGGGAACGATTTCCTGTCCAAGACAAGTTGGATATATACTGACAACACAGCCCACATGCAAATTAAAGCCATTTTGCTCTGTCTCGACAGCTGTGCTGCCTGCACCACGTACGCTATGCCGCATCCTGGGAAATTTTCTTGCCTCGTGAGTTTTCCTTGACTAGCCATTAATTGTGAAAAAGGAGGTCACAATGCCTGTCCTCAGAAAACTCCCTGAAAACCTTGAGCAGCATTCCCACCATATACTGGCATAAGAACAATGACGAGTAAGTGCAACTCTGTGGTTGCACAACTTGTCCAGAGTAACTGAAGCCTGCCTTTTGAAAATCCCACTTCAAATGTCAGACACCTGTGTAATGGTGATGTGCTCTATTTTCTGCTTGCCTAAGGTACACTGGGCAGCGGTTCTGATGTCTTTTCTATAAAGCTTTAAACAGCAATCAAGTCAATCCACAAAAGAAGTAAGAAATACAAATGTAAATACTGTTAAATTAAACAGTGTCTTTTATCAGGCAGACTGACTGAGCCAGAAAAATCAGACAAACTTTCAAGCATGCAAGTGCTTTGGCAGTATTATTTTTGAAAGTTAAACCACCACATTATCAATAAACCAGCTCTACTTACCGCCGAAAGTAGTAAAATCGACAAAATACTGGTGAGTGAGTTGGTTCTTCTCCTTTCTTACTTCGTATTAATCTACACTCTCTGCATTTTTGCAAATTTGGTCCTATTTCAGAGCAAGAATCATCCTGCAAAAAGGACTCTCCTGTTTGCTTCAGCTTCTTTACTTTGCGCCAATCTTTTAGCACCGAGCGAGGCACACCAGCTGCAAAAGTAAGGAGAGTTTCAAAGGAGGTACTGGCATCCCCTGTTCGCAGAACTCAAACAGATCACTCAGCATTTCTGATAGTACACTTGTTACCTGTGTAGCACTGATCATCATTCCTTCCATTGTCTGCCTGTCAGCATCAAGTTTATAAAGCATAGCTATCAATTACACTTACACAGGCAGGAGCACAGTTAACTACCTACTGAGCTACCAGGAATACCTAGGGCACTGTAGTTTCTCTTATATTACGTTTATTGTTCACCAAATATTCCACTAAAATCATCTTCTGAATCTCATTCTTGCAAAACAAGCAAAGAAATACAATAACCCAAGGAAGAAAAGATTTGAATTCTGTTTCAAGTGAAGATGCCTGCAAAAAAAGGCAACAATTTAATGAATTGAAAAAAAAATTCTACTTCTTCCAAATTTATTTTTGCTGAGGGTTACGCATATAACTCATCTGAACTTAATGTAAAATACCTGGCATAAGGAAGAAAAGAATCCATCTACTCTCTGTCAGGTTTGTTGGTTTTGCAAGGCTAAGCAGTACAGTTCTATTTTTGATATGAAAATCAGCAGATCTGACACTGAGTAACACGAGGAGCAAATCCACTGAGTAAGATGTGTGATTTTCACATACACATTTTGAAACTGAACTCTGCTGTTACTCAACCAGGCTTTGATTTTAGAGACTTTTAAAAGTGGCACCAGTTTTATCTGCAAACAGATGTAAGTTTCTGTCATTTCATCTGCCACTACTCATGAAAGTTCATGTCCTGTAAAAAGGGACCTGATGTAGGATGATATAGAGAGGTCAGGGTACTAACTTTGGACTTGGTACCCGAGTTCAGATCTGTATTTTGCCAGAGATGAACAGTGCCAATTGCAAGTAACGGACTGCCTATGCCTCAGTTCATGGCCTACAAAATGCACTCCCAGCTCATATGAGGAGCATGGTGGTAACTGGAATAAAACTTGGAAGTAGAAAAGGCCAAAGTACAGGTTTGCTAGTCCAAACCAATGTTTTCTGTCTTGGAATCAGAGATCTTGAGTGTCATCTGGTAGCTACTAGACTTCAAGCTCTGCGGGCAGGATCTTGGAAGAATCCCAACATTTGCAGGACTGTGAAAGCCTTGCTTTGCACAGGAAGCCTTGCAGCCTGGAGCTCTGAGCACTCTGGCTAGCACACAAGCTCCTCGTGCTTCATGAAACAGCATCAGGAGAAAAGAGTTTTCAGCCCTGGCAGTATCCAGATACCACACACATTACAAAACTGCCATCAAGTCCCAGATCCTGAAGAACAGTCATCTTCAGCCACCAACGGTAGCCCAGGCAGCTGTCCTGTGGGGACCCGTCCTTTCCTGAAAGTTCCTCAAGGTTGACTAGGTTTTTGTGTAAGTCTTTGTGGAAAGTCCTTTTTTGTATGAAAATCTCTAATCAGCTTGCTCTCAGAAACTGTAAAAGTGCTCCCCCCAAGAGAAACTGACAGGAGCATCAGAAATGCTCACCTATTTACTAGGTCATGTAGGACAAAGGGACAGAAAGACCCCACCCAGGTATTTCAAGAGAGGATGGGCAACCATTAAGAAGCTGCTATCATGGGACAGGACCAACCTGTTAATGTGCAGGACACAGGCTGTGAGACTTGCAATACAACATAATACCAACTCCTACTCATCTCCCAACCTAACTCCCATGAAACAGTTCCATAATGTATTATCATATACTACTTTTAAATTCAGGTAAGTAAAACAAGAAATCACTGCCTTCCCTTGACATAATCCTTCTACAAATGCAAAGAAAATCTTCTGCACCAATACAAAGGTCTTAAAGACCTTGCACATTACATGTATGTATTTACAGTTTATTTAAGAAGTGAAACCAAGACAGACTTTATAGGCATGTTCTCCTTGATCTTCCCTTTATTGGGGGGGGGGGGGNACTACTTTCACTGGACCCAAGCCAGAATGCCTCAGACAGACTGCAACACTTCCAGAGCCCAGTACAACTTAAGGATCAAGTACTCTCAGATACCACAAGAGTAACTTTATATAGTAGGCAAGGAAAAGCTAGAGAATGTAATTGCAAGGAGCAGTACTTGTTTTCTTACTATCTGTACTTAAAAATTCTTGCAAAAGAAAGTAATTTAATGGTAGACTTTCTCATACTCAACCAGAACAAAGACAAAAGCATTCTTTGGAGAAGAATAAATAGGGATAAAAAAAAGTATGCTCTCTTAAATAAAATCCCCTTATGTTGGCAGACCAGTTTCTTTTCAGATAAACCTAATTACAATCTGCTACATGGTACAGTACTACATATAAACTGAAATCTCTATTTCCCTAAATTTCTTTATTCTTTAAACAAGAGGGACATTAACCCCACGTAATACACATGCTAGTTCCAAGCGTGAAATGACTCTCCCTCAAACCTTTCATTAAATTAACCAAACCATAACAGTGGCATCAGGCTCTCAAGGAACTGCCTCTGGCTTCCTGATCAAAGCACGAATTAGAGTTCAACAACAGAGAATCTCTCTTTCCAGTAGTACTCTAAAAATAAACGCATTAGATCCTGTTCTAAAAAAAAATTATGTATCTCTCTCTCAACACAAGTGGCACACCTATATGCAAGAGTCTTTTAAATTCTGACAGAGAGCATAAACCAGTTTGTCTACTGCTTATTTTTAGGCCAAGAACCAGTTTAACACATATATACAAAATATGCTGTTATTTCTTAAACCAGGATACTTCAAACTGCCTCAAGACAAATAAATCTGGACCTACTCATTTACAAAAGCATGCTTTTAACTCTTTTCCCAGGTATTGTGCATGACAAACCCTTTAGGATTAACAGTTAGACTTGACATTAGTCTGTCTCTTCCAAACCAGATTAAGATACTCACTGCTGTTACTGTTGCTCTGTAACTTCAGCTTGCTTTTTTCTTTGGCACTCCTGCTAAGAACACCATTGGGTTTTACTTCTTCCTCTGTATCACCCTTTTTTTTCTGCAAATCATTTTGTTTCTTTTTGTAAGTTGGCTTGGGCTGCCGTTTAGTCCTTTGCTCTGACTTGCTCTCGCTTTCATCAGAATCTCCACTTTCAGAGCCAGACTCATAAGTTCGTTTTGCCTTTCTCCTAGGGTGCTTATCTTCCTTTGCAAACTTGTCTGCCAAGATTTTACTATCTAGGTTATTTTGCAAATCATTTGATGTAGAAGCTATTAAATTGACAGTACATGGCTTAATAATTTCTGAGACACTGTTCCCTGAATTCTCTTTTTTATTAGTGTTTTTATCTTCCTCCGAATGTCTTGTTAGCCAAGCCTTTTTCAGCTTAGTGTGGTAGTTTGGCTGACTCGTCTGGGAAGTTTGCCCACTGCCTACAGAGTTCACTTTGTTTATTGTATTACAGCTGATAGCACTGTCTAGGGAGAGAGAGGGTGAAAATGTCTGATTCTTCACAGAGTTGGACTCAGTCTCACTGGTGTTACTACTTTTAAACTGAGCTGCAGCCAAGGCGGCCTTGTGCTTTTTCAAATGGACAAAGTCGGTGGAGGTGGAGAATCCCGCGCTGGTTTGAGGAGCGCTGCCCGACTTGCCAGCGGTGGGTGTAACCGGAGCTGGAGTGCTGACCGTGCATTCCTGGCTCTGCCCCACCGCCTGATTTGCCGCTCTCGAGGCAGTACACTCTAGCGGCGCGCAGGCCAAGACCGTGTTTGACAAGGAGTAAGTCACTTCTGAACTCCCCCAGCTTGACACGCTGGTAGTTGTTGCTGCTGATGCTGTGACATCCGTTTTGGTACTGCAGATCATAGTTGTGGTAGGGGTGACAGCACGAGGAATGCTGCCTTGTGAGACAGCTGGAAATTTCTTCTCGTACTGTGTGCGAGCACTGTCTGAGTTCATATTTGGCAGAACGATCCTTCCAGTCTCCCTGGCTTCCGCTGTTTTCAGGCAATCTGCTTGATTCGTCGCAGCTGAACATCTCTCACTAACTCGATCTTTGGAAGCAGATTGCATTACTGGTACGTTATCGTATTTCGTGCTAGAAGGAGGACGCACAATAACAGATGCTGTAGCAGACTGTGACTTTCCACTCATTCTTTCAACGTGCCAATCCGTTTTTTCGTTATTTGGGGCACTACTGGACTTCCAAGTTTCTGATAAATTCTGCTCAGAAGTGCCCTTGTAAACAGCCTGACCTTCCTTAGGCTCAGGTACTAAAGTCGGTGGTTTCTGCAGCTCCTGTACTTTGCCACCACCAGCATTAACGGGTTGAACAGGGGTTAGAGTCGGAGGTGAAAGGCTGCTATACCCGCTTTCCTTCTTCTCCAGGTTCTGGTGCACAGGGGGGTGAAACACAGGAGCTCTATGCAAGGCAGGCATACTCCGGAGTGTATTTGAAGATGAGATTGACAACTGAGTAGGGCTCCTGCTGTCACTTCTAAAAGAATTTACAGAGTGAGACTGCACTGACTGTGAAAGCTGCTCAGGGATCTTGCTTGCAGAGCCTTCGCTCTCTGGTTGGTGCTTAATTAAAGGTGGAGGTTTTGAAAGAGAAGAAATGTAAGAGGGAATAGACTGGGGACTAGCTGCTGTTGAAGGACAGTTGGTTTGCTTCTCAGCATATGCACTTGAGGCTTCCTTTGATGGGTATGATCTTGGTGGTTCATTTACTACACTGTTAGACAAGGTGGTGAAATAGTTACTCTGTGGCAAACTCTGTGGAACTGAATGCTTCATTTTATACAGTTCTGACACCGAGCGTTCAGTGTCTTTCTCATATTTCACTGAATGGCTTTTGGGACTTGAAGACATGGACGTTACCCTGGAGTAGTTCTCTCTCTCTCCCTCTAGTGCCTTTATTTTAGCTGTAAAAGGAGCAACTTCAATACTTTCTTGGAGTATCCGCCTGTGTTCTTCTTTATATTTGCTCAGCCGCTCCCCAGTCTCCTGTGCTGGCCTTGGCAGCTGGTTCAACATTGGATCTGCAAAATGTCTGTGCATATGGCTTTCCTTTGCTGTCTGTGTTCTGCTTTGCTCTAACTCCGTCTTTACTGGGCCAGTCGTAACAGAACGTAAAGGTTCAATAAACGCTTTCCTCTCCAGTTCTCTGTTTGAGAAAGGTTAAGCAGACACGGGTTAGCCTGAATGTAGCACAACCTTTCTTCCCATGCTCCGAACAAAGTTATCTATTAACACAAAATAAACTTCTGTTTATATTAGGTACAATTTTCAAAAAGTCTCCAGATGGCTCAGGAACTCAAGTACCATTCCAAGTCAACAGGGCAGAGTCTGCTTTGAAGCACCCTGACAAGCTTTTTACTATCAGCAGTGCCCACACTTACATATAAACTAAAAAGGAACCCAGAAGACAACATCAGCTGCTGAAATGTATCTTCTTACACAGAGTTAAGCAGCAAACTTACTCTTTGTGATGCTCTACGATACTTTTGGACAACGGAGGACTGGAATGTGTTGTCAGTTTGAGAGGTCGAAGGGCATCTGCACTGGACGGTCGTACAGGAATGTGACTCAGTAAACCAAGGCTGTCAGCTGAGGTCACCGGGGTGGGCTGGTGTAACCATGGGCTGGGACTATTCTGTTAACACCAACCAAAACAAAAGTGAATCAGATTTCAAAATACATGGGACTGCAGGAGTTACTGTATCAAGCCCTACCAATCTTGAGAGTGAAATAGTGTGTTACACCATCAAATCATACACAGCAGTAAGATTCACCATTTTAAGTCTCTTTTTTATCACCTGCAACATCTCATTGTACTTCCCCTGGACTTGTGGAATACAAAACAGTTCACACATTTCAGAAACATTCTTAGACACATTTAATTTTAAAGCATTCAGCATGACTAGTTAACACCAGAGTGGTAACTCAACTTATCAAAATTACCAAACCAACAAATATGGTTTAGTATTCTGAAAAATAATTTTGTCTCCAGCTTTAGAACACATCTCAATATAGGGATAGAAGTATGTCTTTCTTGGATGGTTTCTCTGCTTCCCTCAACCAAACTTTTAATTATGATAATCCTAATTAATCTGTTTTATTTTGCCAGGCATTTTTATTTGGCATAATTTCAGCAGCAGCACACCACGGAAACCACAAATGTACATGCCTCTCATATTTTGCAGCATGGCAAATTCACAGTACGTTGAATTTTGTGCTGTGTACCTCAATACTCAAAGGTGGGCAATACCAATCTCCTCATTTGCACACACCATGATAGTCTTAATCTATGAAACTGTATTTTAATTGACTACTTGGCTACGTTTCTAGCTTTGTACCTTTGCTGAAACTAGTGTAACAACTCTGTAGAAAAGACCAAGAAGCAGCTTTTCATCTCTCTCTCCTCCTGAGACCTGCTTATGGGAAACAGGCACAGAGGAGTAAAAAGGCAGGGCACCCTGCTGAAGTGGTGCTCAAGTGCTAGGGACAAACCAAGAGCGAGCAGAGCTCTTATGTGCACCCCAAAGCCTCTCAGTGCTGCTCCACCCTTAACTCACACCACTGCCCAGAACTTCTTCCCTCCTCTGCTCTTCACCAGTCCATTCCTCTCCTGCACACTCCAAGCGACTTCCAGTTGAGAACTGTTGCAGCAGAAGGGCAGCCAAGAGCTCTCATGACACAGGCACACAGCACATAACAGATCTGCAGGTGCTATAGCTTTGAAGTTCTGATTTCTGTATTTCTGAATATTTACAAAGCAACTGCTTGGTTTTGCACTAACAGTTTTAGTGCACACATTTCCTAGTCCAGGAGTTCCCACGCTGTGGTGAGTTCCCACAAATAGCCTGTAAGCTGTATTAAAATACTATGCAAAAAAGGCCCATCCACCTTCTCCCTAGAGGAGCTGGGGAACATCTACTTGAGCACCAAGCATTGCCCAAACAACTCTGTGACTCTCACCTGCAACCATCTACAGAGCTGCAATAGTCACCTGCAGACAGCAGGAAAAGGTGGGCTTGGGGGAACGCTTCCTTCAGCACATAGACATGGCTGAGCCCTGCACTGAGGGTGGTGTCTGCTGCTGTTACAACTGACACACAGATCCCTTTCCATGATCCTGGCATCCATGCAAACCGACTTTGGAAACGCCCATTCTGGGTTTCTAAGAGCCTCTAGTGCAGGAGCCACAAGACAAGTCACCACAAGACAATTGCCACATATCAACATAATTAAAAAGCTACGTGCCTCGGTATGCAGAGTTGCATACTTCAGGCAGCCAAAGTGAAAACAGAGTTTATCCTAAGTTCTTTAAAATGGACTTTAGTATGGGGTGGAGCAGGCAGCAACATGAAAAGATAAATCCACCTCGAATTTTCTCGTATGCTTTTCTTCTCTGCTGCGTTTGATTTTATCACACATTAGATCAAACTGATTTCATATTACAAGGCTAACTCAAACTGACTGTTTGGGAAAAACTCAGCCACAATGGTTTGGCTTTTCTCAAGAATGAGGCTGGGGAGGAATAGCTTCCCCATGATGAAAAAGGAAAAAAAAAAAAATCTTTCAGGAGCTCCAAGCTTTGACGCAAAGGCTTGCAATCTGGCAGAAGGACCACTGTCAGCAACATGCCTTTTGTGGTCCCTGTGAAAATCTGCCCAAATTAGGCCAAGTTATTAGCCTCCAAAAATCAGCATATGCACATGCTCAGTGGAGTTTTGATGGAACCTGACAGTAAAGACCTCCAAAGTTTGTCTGTACTACACATGCTTCATCGAACACTGTTCCTCTTAGGTGTCTGCAATAACCATGCCATACCCCAAGCCTGCAGGAGCTGAGAAAACTTTTCCTGTTAATTGCCACGTTTGCCTGCCAAACACTGCCACCACACTGGGTGCTGGGCTGAGAAACACAAAACTATTTCTTCTGAGGCTTCAGTGGTTATACTCAGCATATAGGCAGACGAATCACCCCAACTCAAATACAGAGGAGTAGAAAGCAGATGGGAAGACAGGGATGTGTGTCAACAGGAACAGAAGAGGAGAAAAAGATACGCCAAGAGAAGGTATACAGATGGGTGTAAAGACAAGAGAAACGAACATACAGTGCAAGAAAGATTTATAAATACTGGAGTATTTCTCTTCAGAACTTCCCACTGGATTTAATTCTCCTGCCTCAGCCCTTCTCCATTATTTGGCAAGCACACACAAAATTTCACTATGAGGACAATTGTCTGACCTCTCCTAGTATTTAACTTACACAATGGTTTTCGTAGTTCAAGGTATCAAATATTTACCCTGTGGACCTGAGGTCCCAAACCAGTTGGTTGACCTCACTTGGTCATAAACTAAAACCAAACATTTTGTCTTTCTTTTAAATACTTAGGGAATCAAGGTGTTGAAGAACTCTCTACTCAAATCCACTGTGATACAGCGGTTACTACCAGATTTTTACTCCCTAGTTCTCTGCCTACTCAAAAAACCCACCATCACCACTCACTTGGTGTGACACAAACTTTTAAGTTTGTACCTAAAAAAATCACTGTTGGGAGACAGAAGTCCCAGCTAAATATGTCCTTAAGAAATGAGCTCAACTTACCCTTCTCAAGGAAGCCTCTGCGTTAACAGGAGTTTCTGGGTGGACCCATTTGGAGGAGGGTAGACCGAGTCCTGAGTAAGCATGTGTTCCATTTGGATACTGCCAAATAATTGGATAAAGCCCTAGCTGATTATAGGAAGCAGAAGGATGAGCTTGTCCGAGAAGATGTGAAGACTGGTGTTGTAACATCTGTTGCTGTTGCTGGTGTGCTAATGCCAAATGGCTTAAGCTGCTAGCATGAGCAGTCTCTAGTCGCGGGTGGCCACCCAGCAAGGAGGCAGCAGGCACTCCAGGTAACACTGCAGGAAGTAGATGAGGGTGATGAACAGAATGGTGAGGTGCAGTACTAAGGGGGTGAGTGTTAATAGCGGACAAGGGGGCCTGAGCTGAAGACCCAGCGAGCAGATGTGATGAACCAGTTAATGCAGGATGATGAGCGTTTGGATTTAAACAGGTTCGGTGGGATGAGGAATGCAGAGGATAATTATGCTGATGCAAATAAGGTGAAATGTGATTAGTTCCTGTTTCTTGTCCAATCAGAGTGGGGTCCCTGTACACTGTGAAATGTTCATTCTTGTCAATGATAAGAGGACTTTTAGTAGCTTCTAGAGCACTAACTCTAGCTGGAACTGGATGAAAACTAGACCTAGGCAAATCATGATCAGTTTTATTGGCTGACCTTGTTAATCCAGTAGTATGGCTGTTTTGGGAACTAACCTTAGACTTCACAGTATCGGAAGATTGGGTGAATTTAGGCTTAACATCAGGTGACTTTGTTTTAGGATGATCAACTGAAGCACTAGGTTTTGACTTCACAGAGTCGGGGACTGGACTTTGCTTATGCAGTTTACTCTCTTCTGCTAGAGAAGCTACATTTAACGAAGACATAAAGGAGCCATACTGCACTTTTTCAGGATTTAAGTGTTCGTTTACCGATAATGTTTTTACAACCCCAGGTTGTATCAAATCCGTTTTGTTAACAACACTGCTAACCCAGCTTTGATCAGTTTCCTGTTTTCGTGTTTCAAGGAAATTTGCATTTGCAAACTGTTGCTTTAAATCACTGCTGTGAGACTCTGTTTTCTGAACCGTTTGCAAACCAAAGGTACTTGCAGCAGCACTATCCTGGCTCTCCTTTTCAGAGTTGTTTTCATTAGTAATGTCAACAACACATTTCGGAGTAGGAGGTCTGGGTACAAATTGCTCATTTTTTAATTCCACACTATGATGTTTTTCTGCATTGCACTCTTGAACATGTGGATCCTTGGCATTCTGCTCATAAGGTGTTGGCTGCTCTGCTGCATGCAGTGAAGACTTCTCCTGCTGATCTAAGACAGATGACTTCACTCTTTCTGTCTCTTCATGTTTTTTATCCTCCTGTATTTCATCCCACGGAGACCGTCTATCTGTTAGTGTCTGTTCTACTCCCTCAAGAGTTTGGGATTTTCCTTCTTCTCCATTCATCTTTGAAGTGTTTTTGCTTTTTAACTCATTTTCCGAATTTTGCTCTGAGGATGAATCTGTTAATCTTTTATTTGAAATTTCTGAGTCACTGCTCTCAGAGTAATCCGAGATATTGTCTGTCCTCAGCCTCTTCATATTCAGCTTTTTGTCATCCTCTTCAGGTTTTCTTCTTTTACTAAGGAAGTGTTTATTTTTGCTTTTGGGGTTTTCTGTAAAAGATAAAAACATGCCTATCAAATTTTGAGTCTAATACAGTTTTAAGAAGCTCTCCCTCCCTTTCCAATAACTGCTTTTACCTCCTCGACCTATATAATCGTATCTTTCTTCTTTCATCTTCTCTTCATCAGGCATGCTGCTATCAGAGCCTTTCCTCTTATTTGGCCGAGTATTCCTCTGTTGCTGGTGAGAATTCTGTTTTGGTGCTGCAGTTTGGGAATTCATTGCTGGTCTGGGACTATTTGCTTGTGCACGCGTATAATGACCCTAAAAATAATTTTGCGATTAATGGACTTAAACACAAGTTTAATCAGCAACTTTTAACAACTATTTTTCATACTGGCAATATAGGAAAATATGGTAAAAAGATAAATGTAGCTACGTGGACTGTGTTGCTGTTCTGGTTGGAACGAGACCGTCGGCGTGAAGTGATGCCAATATTTTCACCTTTCAACAAAGAGTGAACAACATCATCTAGAAAGGTCATCTGAACCATAGAAGGATCAACATTCTGAGGTTCTAACACCTGGTTTATTAAAAACAAAAAAAGAAAGAAAAAATAATCATCAACTGATATTCAGACACTGCCCAATCTGTATCTTCTGTATCAGTGTTGAGCGGTTTATTTTGTGTGATGAAGACTAATCAGAGAAAAGCCTACTTAATCCTGACAGGCAGAACTGACGTACAACGCTCAACAACGGCTGGGAATAGGGTAAACCCATAGCAAATGTCTTATTACACATCATTCAAAAACTTCAAAACATATCCCACCATCATTTCCTTCCCTCTCTTCACTGACCTGCAAATTTGAAATTAAAAGACACTGAGCTCTTAACTGAGTAACCCCTCAAGCAGCAATTACAATATACAAACATTATATAAAATTTGTAAGATATACTGCAGAAGTACAATGCAGCACTGCTTCCAACAGAAGCAGAAGTGCTCAAAGAAAGGAACAACAAAAGAACTCAGACTGGCCAAGTATTACTAGGGAGGGATATTTCAGAAAGAAGGGAATGCTAACCAGATCTTTGATCAATAAGTCATTAATTGAAAAAAAAAATAGTATTGGGGGAAAATTAATTAGGGCAAATTAAGGAAAAGAACATATTTGAGTATTAGACTAGTCTTAAATTTTTGTTGTCACATATGATTTTTATCAGTCATTTCAAGGTAGACAGGTCATTCACTATATTAACATTGAGTCATTATTCTTGTCTCCTGAAACAGAATTCATTACTGCCACTAAAAATACCAGCATTAATTCTTCTTCTAAGATCAACTCCAGAAACACAACTCAACCCTCAACCCTACCATAGTAAATGTAAATTAGGGTTGCAGTGAATGCTTAATTCAATATACTGCAGAAAGTGGTATCTCAATTGCTTGAAAGAAGTAATTGCTACTGCAGTGCTAAAAGGTTTCAGCTCTGAGAAAATAAATTCTCAACAGAGCTGACAGGGAAGACCAGTTCTTAAAACCAGACTGCTTCACTTCAAAGACTTCACTAGTCAAATAGTGACAACAGAAGAAAAGCAAAACTGTAGAACTGGTATTAATCATATCACTGCACAAAGATTCAGCTTCAGGATGGTTTTAACTGCTAGTCCAAGACAAAGTCATGCTGTATTTGCAGCACAGTAAATAGACTTGCCACAATGAAACTAAATAACTCACTGTATTCTCAGAGCACTAAAAAAACGTTTTAATAACCCCCCCCAACATGCTGCTTACTTGAAGCTTGTGTTTTCGAGTATGACATATCAAACTCACCTGGTCATTCATTACAACCATAGTGCGGGTGAAGAGATCATGATGGGTGATGATACCAGTGAACCACTGGGTGGCAGAATCCTGTCTGTACACTCTCACCCTGTAACCATTTAAGGAGTAGGGACCTTTAGCAGAAGAAATAAAAAAGCCATTCAGGAGAAAGAAAAAAAAAGTACAAACGGGTTTTCCTTGGTTTTTAACTTTCACAGCAAACATACAGCGTGCATGGCACGGACAGCAAACTACAGGAAATCCTAGCACAGCGCTGCCTGTGGATTTTACTTTTATTCAGGAAGACATTTTGAAATGCAAATGGTACATTTAAGTATGCTAGAAGGTCAATTCTACTAACACTTTCAACATACAATTTTCTTATCTAACTAAATCTTTCTGCAACTGTGATGACAAATGATGGGGAAATTCCTGCCTACAAAGAGGAACCATTGAAAAGTAATCTGAAAGGGCAGAAAGTGGCAGCAGAAGCAGGTTATACAGAAGCTAGTTAATAGGCTAGTCACATGCCCAGATTCTTTGCTGGCAAAGAGATTTACATCTTGGTGGTTAGGCTCTTTATATGCCGTCTTTCCAACAAGTGACCACAGTTTCTCTCCATTACAGCAGTCAGAAAGGCAGCTGAGTGATCCCGTCCCTGCTATGGCCACACAGAACACTCAAAACCACATGCACTATGAAGACTTTAGCTCCTGTTTTCAGATATATCAAATGCAAAGAAACCCTCCACCCTGCCCCTTTGCAAAGATCACTTTAATCCACCTCCAAAAGCCCATGGGGGCAGGGAGATTGTATGCCACAGTACTTATTTTATAGCTGATTTCAAGACCCAGAAATTGCAATTCAACAATTTAAATCGTGGTCAGTCTCTCGCTTGATCATCAGGACCCTAGGTTTCACTGCATGTAGTGTTTATATAGCATTTTGTATGTTTGACTAAGCAACTCTGCCACGTAGTTCAGTTCAAACTGTGTGGTGTCTGCCACTTCCTCAACCAAACCCCAGGTCAGGCATACAGGAACGGAAGCAAAACTAGCCACTGACAACAACAAAAAGCCTAACTTCAAAGATTTAAGAGTGCTTACTTGCTTAACCACACAGTCAAGACCAGAATTCCCCTATCTTTCCTAAAGACCATTTTTCCAACCCCTGCCCAGTACATTAAGCAAGCTCAAACATCTGCCACTGAACAGGACAGGGACCTCACAGGTCAGAGCTTTCTCTAGTAAAATATCCATATTCACGTGACTGGGTTCATTATACTCTGCACAACAAAGTGTGTGATCCTAAGGACTGGTTTTAATGTCAGTGTTTGGGAGATCAAGAGAAGTGCAAAAGCAGTAATAACTTAAGAGATTTCCAAGTGGTCTTAGGTATTAATTTTGGAACCTTAGTGAGGCCTTTTGAAATACCTTTAACATGTGATTATCTAGGTATTGAAACAGCTGGGAACAGAAACACCATCCAGTGACACCCTTCTTTTACCCATATAATTCAATGCACAACTGAAACAACGATACCCACTGAACCCTCTGAGCTACCAACATTAACTCATCCCTGGAGCACACTGCCAGCTGCACAGACAAGGGTCAGAAGTGCACCAACACAGGCACTGCCTATCACTGATACATATGGGCAGAAAAGGAGGAAGAATCTACTAGCTTATGTCTCACATTCCTGGTGCTGGACCAGATGCGGTTCCCACAGGGACACATTTCCTGATGGCTTCTCTCCAACCCTTACTCTATATGCCCTTGCAAAATGCCTCCAGCTCAGCTAACAAGCTCAGCTCCCACACTTCTGGCTCTCTTACCCAACTGCATTCTTTATGTCTCAAACTTCTAATGGCTGTCACAAAGCTGTGTCTTGTTCAGACAGTCTCAGTAAAATTTTTCCTGTGTCTCTTTGTGCAAATTTCCCATTCCTACTTTCCTACCCAAGGCTCCTCCTCTCTGGCATCCTACTGTTAACTGCACAATGATTTTCAGTCTCTTGCATAACTAGAACCAGCCTCTTGTCTCACTTTAGAATTTACAATTCCACGCCTCTGGCTTCCAAGTCCTTTCCCTATCTTCTCAGCTTACAAGGTCCATCCTTCCTTCTCCATCAGCTTCCAACTTCTCTTATACTCTGCACTGACCCAGTGCCAGTTTCTTTCCTCTTCCGCTCCTTGTTCTAATCTGTCTGCCCTTCATCCCAGCTGTTTATCTATTTTTAGAAGAGACTTTATCTACCTTTAGAAACAGCAGAGAGTTTCTTATGTGCTGCTAGGGTGTCAGGAAGAAGAAGAAACACAAGCCCTACAGTCACAGAATCACAGAATTGCCAGAGTTGGAAGGGACCTTAAAAGATCATCTAGTTCCAACCCCCTTGCCTGGCAGGGACACCATCCACTAGATCAGGTTGCCCAGGACCCCATCAAGCCTTGTCTGAAAAGCTTGCAGGGATGAGGCTTCCACAACCTCTCTGGGCAACCTGTTCTCACCACCCTCATGGTAAAGAACTTCCTCCTAATGTTTAATCTAAATCTACCCTCCTCTAGCTTGCATCCATCTCCCCTGGTTCTATCACGACCTGACCTCCTAAAAAGCCCCTCACCAGCTTTCTTGTAGGCCCCTTTCAGATACTGGAAGGCCACCAGAAGGTCTCCTCAGAGCCTTCTCTTCTGCAGACTGAACAACCCCAACTCTCTCAGTCTGTCAAGTCTGAGTCTGTCTCTCAGTCTGTGTCATATGACACAGGCCAGCTCAGCTGTAGCCTAGCCCAGACCAGCCACAAGCAGCCATTACAGGAATAGCCTGGCTTTGTGTCCAGTCCCTGGCTGAATCACATTGTTGAAACAGCCTGTACAGTACTAGCAGGAAGTATCTTCACGGCTGAAGCACACTCAGTGTTTCAAAAGGATCATTATATATGCAACCTCAAAGAGTGGAGCCATAAAGAGTCCAAGAGAAAGAAAAAATTCAAATATTTTAATTGTTAAAAGTTAAAGACACTTTACTATGTTCCTTGAACTAGTTTTATTTGTCCAAAAAGCTTTCAATCTGGCCAAGTTTGGGAGGAGTTCTTTTGTTTTGTTTCTTTAAAAAGACCCCAAGGAATAACCTCTTTCCCTGCCAAACCAAAAATCCCTACTGGAAAGCATGGTGCTGTGACTGCTGCCCAAAGAAAAGGTCACAAGGGCCTATTTTTTAATGTAGTCTGGCTGTTGTAAATAACTGGCGCAGTTTTGACTAAAATTCCCCCACCTTCCATGTTTCTTTTCAAGTACTTGGAAGCTGATTTTAATGTTTTTCTCCAACCCTCTTCTTTTTTCAGATAAACTGCATTTTAACTGTGATAGCCAAAGTAGCAAATACTAAGATATGAGATGAAGGCTTCAGCATCACAGACACCAAGGAAAAAGCTGAATTCTAAAAATGCTGTAGAGGATAAAGTAAAAGAATGTGGTAACAACCTTAACAGATGCATCTAGACAAAGCAGAACTGAAAATTTTGCTTAAATTATAGGGAACAGGAAAATGGTAATAATGGAGAAGGTAAGGAAATCAGAGAAGGGTGGAGAAGCAAAGTGACATAACCAGATTACAGCAGCTAGCACTGCTAGAAGGCTGTCTGTAAGCCATGAAAAGGTTTGTGCTGAATGCAAAGTCTCTGTGACCAGTAGCAGACTATGCCCCAGGAGAACATGACAGCAGTCTCTGCTGCCTGACCACCCATCCTGTGGGGCTGAGAGGGTAGCACAGCAAAGGCTCTAGCAGTGGATGGCATGTCACTGCCCAAGGAAGCACATCTCCCTTCAGGACACACTACGTCACATTAGGTGAGCAAGTGGATTTGAACTGCAGCTTCTCCTTACATGAGGAAGAGCTAGGCCTCAAGGACATTTGGATGACATTCATCTCAGCATCTAAAATACAAGTAATTTATGCACTTCTAAGATCCAAACATCTGTTTGAGAAATGTATATCTATATATACACAAAAAAATACAGTTTCTGGAATGATGGGTTATAAAAATTGAGATGTGTGAGTTTCATTTAGATGACTTTCAATATTGTTGGGGCTCTGCTCAAGAATTGGTTTTGTACCAGTGTACACAGAGGCTTTTATAATTAATGGTCTTATTGTTACTCTAATTAAATACAATAAACAAGCTCAATTTTAGTTTGCTTTTCATATAGGCCTAATTTGATTTTCCATCACCACTCAATCAGGTTTTGGCAGCAAATTTCATCAACAGACTATTAAGTCATGTTGCATCTGACGATATTAAGATAAAATCTAAAATTACTAACACTGACATATCAACTTATCTACACAATTCCACACATTGCTTTTTCCAGCACCCTTTCTGTGTGGCCCATAAGAATTATCACACCTATTCAAATTAATAACTCCACAGAAGGAAACATGAAAGCTTTTTACTGTAACTTCAATATTCTACTTACCATATTCCTTTGGTGTTTTAACCTTAGTTTTATCAAAGAAACGAATGAGCAAGCAAATCTCAGCACCATCCTTAAATATCAGATTGTTTACTGGTCCTCTCCCAATATTAATTTACAAAATGACAGCTTAAGCATTTTTGTCCTGAAACTGCTTTACTACTTGCCTGAGGATTTTAACACATGGTTAGTTTCTGCCTACCACTGCTAGGAATGCCTCTGTACAGCTGCCTATCAGTTCTGCAGAAAGTTAATGAATATAATGCAAATGCTTTTTTATTATCAGCAAGATTGAGCCAAAATGATTTATTCTAATTCACACTAATTTTCACTTAACTTGTATCTACAGTGTGAAAATGATGCATGCATTTCTGCAACCTTCCAGCATCAGAACTCAGTTACAAAACTGTAACTGAGTTGAAAGGCACTTTTCAATAAGGGGGGGTGAGGGGGTGGGGTGGAGACCTCAGAGTATTCTTCATCCATGACAGAAACGTGAAGAACTACAAGCATAGACAGGTAACTGAGGAGCTATCACTCCTAACAGTTAACACTAACAGAGCACAGAACAGTTTTAAACATCCTAAAAGGTATGCAGTTGCCATTCATGCACACTTATTTTCACAACAAACTTTGTAAAATATCTATGTTCAAACTAATGGCATTCAGCTTTTACTGTAATCAAACCATCAAACAAGTTAAGAGCAGCCTGAAGAAGTCACACACAGCTTCTTACAGAGTCTTGTCTTCTTGTATTAACAAATACTTCCAAAAAGTAACTTCCAAGTTACATTCTCCATTATGTAACAAATGCTACAGGATGAGTCTCACAACTAATGCCTTTAAACTAGCTAACACAGAATAAAAATAACAGAATTTCCCACATAATTACCTTGCATAAAAATCTCCTGAACCTTTTGTTCCTTTACCCAGGCTTTTACCTCCTCATGTAACTGCGGGTTATCCCTGAGAACTGGGTTTAGACTGTCTACGTCGTCCTAAAGTAGAGATTAAAAAAAGAACCATATGTTATGTTTATTTGTAACATGTGGGTTTATTTTCTTAGATGCACAGTACAACATTAAGTAGTTTGATGCTGATTTTACTGATTGCCTACAAATCCCCCTGTCATTTTAAGAAAAAACTTAGAAGTGTAACATAGTGCTAGGAGTTATTTCATGGGATGTCAGATTCCACATGTGGCCAGACTTGTAAGCTATTAATAGGATCACTTTCATAAGTACTGTCTTACTACAAGCTAAAATTGCCCTCTAAATTTAGACTTCAGTGTTTACAGGTATGCAGAAAGAACTACTGAATAAAGGTAAAATGACTTTAAATACAAAGATTGTTTTCCATTATCTGTAAAAATTAGTATGGGTATATTTAGCATAAACATAAGGTATAAATCCCACAACGGTGATACGTAACAGAGCTGTATTTTAAGAGAAACAAACATACTGAGAGAAATGCCATCATTGATTTTCAAGTATGTAGGCCTTTATTTATTAATATCAAATAATGCATGCTTTAATTTTTATTACATATTCACTTTTCCTGGAAAAGATTCTTTTTCACTATTTGAGCAGGATGTCACCTGGAAAATCAAGACATATTTGCTGGCATTGTCCTTGTAACAAGGAAAAACTAGGCACAAAATCTGGTTCATCCCCTTAAAAGCATGGCTTATATCATCATTCATCTCTAGACTCTTAGCAAAAGAAACTTGCTATTTCTGCCTTTGAGGCTGTGGCAGATACATAAAGCTGCACTGCAGCCTGGTGACTCCTCATGCAGAAGACGGCCTTGGAAATCTGTGAGCTGCAGGAACATTCACTGGTGCCAGGAAAACTTCAGACAGCTAAAATAATCAGAGCAATTCTCTACATACAAAATGTAAAATGTTTTATCAGTACTACAGCTGAGATCAAGTAATTTCTTTCCTTGATCTCCAACAAGTTCCTTGATGTTTCACAAGTTATTATGAAGAGCTCCAGCCATAGAACATAAAGACACAAGCAACACTCAAGGAATCGTGCACTGCTGCCAGGCCCTCAAATGACATGAGCAATTTCTCTCTATTCATCTGGATGAGATTATTCCTGCTAACCCACTGATCACAGGATGTCTATTTCCAATTCAAAATTCACTTCCTGACACTTGAAGATTCGCTGTGCTCCATTATGAAGAATGCATCAATGCTTCGGTTATTAAAGAAAATTACTCTCTCTCTCATGCTTTTGAAAATGATATGGCCTTGGATCCAAAAGGCATGGTCAAGAAGAACTTCTGATAAAGTAGAACAAAGTAAAAGTGAAGGGGAAGGTCAACAAGATCTCTAACACCAGGTTAAAAACACCAAGCAGGGAAGTACATATGTTGCTGGGGTTATTACAGCCACAAGAGGACAAGCACTAAAATTAATTCAAGGGTGACAGGCCAGCAGAACACATCCTCTCCCAAGGCAATATAAAAAATGTATTCTGTGCAAATCCTCTTTTGCATTCATCTACATACAGAAGTAACACCACCACGGAAAGAGGGAATGATTTGCCAGTGGAACCAAACAGACCCTGGATCTGGAGCTGTGAGATGCATCATTTGTCTGACCTCCTTCCTATGCAATCATTCACAGCAGCTGCAAGAGATTCCTGTACCAAAAATTTTACATCTCAGATCCACAAGCATTAGACCTGAGCAACAGACTGAAGCACTGCAATACTGAAGTCTGACTGACTTAAAAATGGAGTTAATATGCAGATCTCGTACACTGAGTAATTCCTTCAGTCTCATCTGAGAAAATTTGTATCTTCATTTCAAGACTATACATATTGATTAGGTACCACAAAAGTCAGACCTGTTACTCTTAATGTTATTCTATTTCAGTTCAGTCTTTATGCAAAGCTTTTGAGTCTCTATGTTGTCTTCAGCCACTTTCTATTTGTTTCCAAAAGCAACACACACTGCTGCTTTTCTTACATTTCACATCCTTTGTAAGCATCTTTGCCTTCTTTGAATTTGACACTGAAGACACTTGTGATCCTACAGACAAAACATTTGAACCTTTTTTGTTCTATCTCCTATTGAGATGCATGTACCTTTGACTGAAAAGTGCTTCCTGTGAACATTTAGAAAAGGAGACTGCAAAGTGCATTTTGTACCACCTTCCTCTCTCTCAGACAAAGATAAGCTCCTCTCAAAGATGAGCTACAAAAGGCACAAGTGAGGTCTAAGATTCATTACACCAAGCGCATGCAGGTATGACTGGGATTAAGCAGAGGATATCAGAGAACTCTGGGTTTCTAAAGACACATTTCCCTGTCTTAGCACTGAAGATGAGCAGATGACTTTGCATGTCCTTTCCCTTACCTTGTTTTACATTGCTCAAGAAACAACAATGCTGTCTACAGATTTGAACCATGCCAATTATGACCTTCAGTTTTCTTGGTTAAAGTAGCAAGACTGACAGACTAAACCACAGAAGGATTAATGTTTTGTAGGTTTTCCTCCTTTAAAAGAAGTTTTACTCATAAAAGTAAGTATGGTACCTTCTCCTAGACTATTTTTTCCACAGGTCCTGGAATATCTCCTGCAGGAGGATGGTAATAGTGGTTCGAAATCTTAATGAAATGCAAATCAAATAAATGGGACTGAGATTTTTTTCTTCAAACCTAGTACACAAAAAGCTTTTTAGGTACTTCATATGGTAGTGTCCCTTGCTCCACAAATGACTACAAGTATTACTGAGAACAAGACAAAGGGCACATGTGCTAGATAGATATGGCCAAGATAATCCTTCCTGCCCTTTGGGAAGAGAGTCACATGAAGCAACGTGACTATCAGAAGCTTGCCAATCTAATCCAAGTTCTTTAGATCTTTGTTGCTATTCTTCCTTCCTTCCAGACCAAATGAGAAATTAATTTCTGGTGGAGTCAACTTTATGCTTAATTATCCAAAGAATACTTGAGTCAACTGCATGTCTCTCTAGGTGGCAATTCTCACCCGCCGCAGACATGCTCAACTCCCAGGAAGTTCTGAAAAGCATGAAGAATAAAATCTTCCCAAACAATGAGGCAAGCCAGTGTTTTCCAGAGTGTATCTGTCCTGGTGCAAAATGACAAGAGCAGGTTGGAAACTACAAACCATACCATCAGGTTAAGATGCCATGCTGATGATCTTCGTTCAGAGAAGCATTTTCAGAGTTTATTCAAACAAATGTGATTTATCATACAAAGCCAGAGGTGAACAAGTGCAGATCATTTATAATGCTTCAAAACTCATTTAAGTCATAATCAAACAGGAATTTCAAAGACAGTACACACAGAAAAACAAGTCAGAATCCAAATACATATAGAATTCTCCTACTCAAGCCCCATCCACAAACAAAACACTGTCCAAGATAATGAAACGCATCCATTGACAAATCAAACCTGCACATTGCCCAAAGACTATACTATAGAAAGCACCTTCTTGAAAGGCTCAAAGGACCACAACCTCCTTTTTTGTTTTGGGCAGCTAGGCATATATCTGTGGTGGGAACACCTGCACATGTCCACAGCCCCTCTACCTTCCCAATAAGACAAGAACCATTGAAGAAAGATGTTCCTTCAACATTTTGAAGTATTTCTCCAAGTCATTCTTCACAAACTTGAGGAGCAGAAACAAATTAATTAAACTGAGAGATGCAACTCTGGAGCACAAAACAACTACAATGGTAAACTCAAGCAGCCAATCCTATTGTCCATGCTGCTTCTTTAGAAGGGTACAGAAACTCCAGTCAGCTATCAATTTTCAGTGTAGGAGAAACTCTCCATTTTCAGTGAAGGAGAGGAGAAGAACTGACAATATGCATTCCAGGAAAATCAGTACTGGAAAAACAGTGGTGTGTGGCAGGAAGAAGGCTTAAACTGGAGTCCTGAAAACCAAGCCTCAAGACATGCTGTGCATTAGGAACCTGCAAATGTTTATTTGGGAAAGTGTCTTCCTTGGCCACAGTGCCTCTGCATTTGGCTTCAATGCACCAAGGACATCTTTTTAATATTGGTAGGAACTCATTTCAGCTAGTGTTTTACAGAGAAAGACTAAGTAGATTTTGCAGTCCTCAAAGGTCAACACCACATTAGTCCTCACCATCTGTGGCTTAATTAACTATAGCTTCCTCTGGCTGCTTAGAGGTTTTCTGATAATTTAGGACACGAATTAAATGAAAACTAGTACATAATCAACTTGAAAGTCCTGTTTACAATGTTTACACAGCATGTGCTGCACATGGAAATAAGCATTTTGTCAGTACTTTCACAGCAGAAGGGCCACATTTAAATTCAAACAGTGCAAATGAAAACTGCAGTGATCAAAGTGTCAAAAGCTAGAACCTTCAGTGTTCTTGTTTCATGAGTGAGTATCTTGAAATCAGTTTCTATAAAGTGAGCCCCCCACTTTTTTATTCAATTTTGAATCAATCTTTTTCACAAGTACATGTAACTTCAGCTGCACAGAAATTACATTTTGGAACTGCAGTTTGAAAAACAAGGAACAAGGTAAGCCAACACCCCCCTACCGACTGCCACAACAGTCTTCAGAGAGCAGTGCCAGCAGAAAGTATTATTTTTAAAACCTATACTGCTCAGAATTTATACTAAGCCTCTCATGACATATTGTAGAAGATTATTTTCTCCCATTAAAAAAATTACCTGCATCCAGCCTCAAACACATCCATGCATATTTTTACCTGTTTAAAAGGTCTGTACAATTCCATCCTTATTTTCATTCCTTGGTAACTAGCTAACTTCTTTTTCCTCTTTTATCTTGCACTGATTGTGTCACCTGACATGCCTTATTATATCACTGATCTGTAATCTCTTTCACTGATTATAACTTTTTAACAGAGCTTCAATCTTCTCTGCACCAGAGAAGATGTTTGACATAAAATCTGGATAGGCAGAATACCAAAGATCTTAACAACCACCTAACCTATTGATTGGTACCATCCCCCTGACATGCTACAAGACATTTTTCCAGTAGCTAAAGATAAGAATATAACTAAAACGTAGAAAAACTCTTGTCAGGAACTAACACCCTCAGGGTATCACCAGGCAGATGCAAGCACTGCTAATGACACACAGACCACACCAAAACCCTAAAAGGAAACCATCAAATTTAGCCCAGACTAAAATACATAGATCTTCCCTTCGTTCACCCATTTTTCTACACATACACATATGCATACACCACTGGTAAACGGTATATTCCTTATTCCTTTCTGACCAGTGAAAGGCTACCCCAGCTGCCACACCCCTGCAGCTGGTGTGCAGGAGGTCAGAGAAGCGTTAAAGGCTGCAGAGCCGTGCTGCTCAGCACAAGCCAGCAGAGAAACGCCTCTCCAGAGGGGACCAGCGCTCCAGGGGAAACGCATCGACCTGACCCACCACCCACCCCTGCAACTACGGCAACCTCCCTCCCGCTCCAGGCTTCACATTTAGGGCAAAGCCACCCAGAAATACCAAGGCTACAGAAGGCTAGAAAGTTTTTGGGGGAGATCGTGACTTCCCAGTTTACCTTAAACGGCTTTGTCTGAGCAGAGAGAAGAG